>JAADYJ010000058.1:0-47314 GCA_023338205.1 Halophytophthora polymorphica | reverse complement strand
CTCTCCAGGATGAGCTGGATGTGCTTGTGGTAGCCGCTGATCCACGCCCAGCCCAAGGCCGTGAGGCCGTACTGCGTCACGAGGTCAATGTTGGCACCGTAGTCCAGCAGGATGCGCGTCGGCTCCAGGCGTCGGTACCAAACGGCAAAGATGAGCGCCGTGTCGCCCGTGTTGTCCTGCATGTCGAGGCTAGCTTCCCGGTCAATCAGCAGCTGGACTACGTCGCTGTGGCCTTCTGCTGCCGCTTCCATGAGCGCGGTATGTCCAATGGTGTCTGCAAGGTCGATGGTCGCTTCGCGATTCAGAAGGAGACGTACGACTTCCAGTTGGCCACCACGTGCTGTCCAGTGAAGCGCAGAGAAGCCACGCTCGTTCACCACATTGATGCCGGACCCCGCATTTAGAAGCTTGCGGACGCTATAGGACTACGGCGCACAAATCAACTTCACCGACAAGCATGGTTACTTGCCAATCATAGCTGCTGCCGCCTGGGATCAAGTGAGGGCTGTGTGCGTTCTTATCGGACCGGGGGCAGCTATCGACCAAACCGATAGCGAGGGCCGATCGTCGCTAGCCAGGGCTGCTGGAAACGGCCACCTTAAGTGGTCTGGCTGCTGCTGCTGGAGGCGGGTGCGACGGTTGACTTGGTGAGCAAGGATGGATGTATTTCGCTAATGCTCGCGAGTGCACAGGGTCACACAGCGATAGTGCTGCTGCTGCGATGCAGATATCGACTTGCAGGAGCCCAAAAGTGCAACAGGCTTAGCCGTTGCTGCGAAGCAGGACAAGACAGAGGTTGCCCACGCACGTCTAAAGGCTGAGGCCGCGATCGACCTTGTTGACAACGAAGGATACTTGCTGCTCATTCACGCAGCTTTCAGGGGCGACGCTGAGATGGTGAAACTGCTGCTGGACTTTGGTGCAACCATCGAGCTGTGGCTCCCGAATGGAATCTTTGCCGTGCAAATGGCCGCGGGCAATGGCAAACGCGAGGCTGTGCAGGTGCTTCTTGGTGCAGGTGCAGCTATCGACGTGGCAGCAACGGAAGACTGCAATTCCACTTCGAAGCGTGCTTTGAAGAAGCTTCAGTGACGTAGGCAGTGCTCGTAGCTCACACGATGAACTGGATCAGCAAACCTGACGACCTTTTCGATTTCCGTGCGATCATACCAGTACGGCAGTGCAATGCTCGTCGGGATTTAAAATCTTTGCGTCGCTATCTAACTAGGACGGTGTCTTAGCTCAACTGATCAAGGATAACTACTACCTGTAGCATGATCCTGAGCTGCCAACGCACCAGCAATTCCCCGCAAAAGCGCGTGTAGCTACTGGTACGAAGCGAACATTGTCAGTTTCCATTCTGCAGCGCGTCACTGTCGTGTGAGAGGAAGGTTAGCGAATACCCCACAAGCGTGAGGATGCAGCCCAATTGGCTTGCCGAGCGCATCTGGTTCGCTGTGAGGTCTCGTTCTGTAGCACGGGCCACGCACACACATGCACTGTCAGTGGTGACACGCCAAACGATTTACACCAGAGCGCACCAAAACCCCTGCGTACTCGCAAGATGGTGACGCACCATAGTTCCAGAGCTTGGTCTCTGTCTCATTGAGCCGCATAGTGACTGTGCAATAGTCCAGTCCTAAGCCGCGCTCTTGGCACTGCGTATCACCCCAGAAGGTCCGTCAGACTCGAGTGACTTCTGTCATCAAGCACAGCAGTCACGTGCAATACATAGCGATACCTACCTCCTGTACTGTGAGTCGTTCAAAGGGCTCCATGATGGCCAAGCCGATGGGAAGATACAGCAGAAATGCCACGAAGAAGAGCCCCGCACAGACTGCCTGCAAGTAGAAGGTGCGTCTGGTGCTGGAGGTCGACACGATGCGCGATGACGAGTCGTTCTCCGACACAAAGTCCGGGCGGTCGTGGTGCATCTTCGTGAGACGCGAGAGCTTGAAGCTAGCAACCGTCTGTGGCATCAGCACCAGCATCGCACATAACAACACGGAAGACTCAAGGTTAGACCTCTTACTCCACGAGATAATGCAGTCGGTACCAGATCAGCTTGGTGAACGTACGTTGATCAGCAGTGCGAAAGCCTCGAGCAGGAAGAACCAGTAGGCGGCGTATTGGTGCAGATCCGGGTAGGCTGTCGTGCTGAAGAAGGCGAGCACGGGGAGTCCAATGACCGAGAGGACGCCCAGAACGCGCACAATCTTGATGTACTTGAGGATAGATGCAGCATAGCGGCCGTCCGTGTCGTCTGGGGCCTCCTTGTCCAGGAGCTTGCGCTGGAACTGATAGTTGGCGCTCCAGGTGAGCACGAGCGAGATAGCCACGATGGAAAGCCCCGTGCAGAAGACCGCATAGCCCGGAGACTCCCTCCCGACGTCCGAAAAATAGGGCCACGTGAGGCCGCCCAGATACTTGTCGTCCACTTTGGCGATGGCCACGCACGTCACGAGCGTCAAGACGACCACGCAGGTGGCCACGAGAGGTGCCCAGCGCGCTCCTAGCGCATATGGCAGCTTCTGCATCCTGATGCCGAGTGCTGCGTCGCTAGCTGCGCCGCTTTGCACCTACAAGAGTGAAGGAAACCCCCCTAGAATCCCCCGCCGTGCTCAACGGTTGCTGCGCCCCTGCTCTGCTTTGCAGTCCTTGGAAAGTGAGTGCTGGGCGCGGAAAGGCGGGCGGCACCACCAGATCGCGGAAGGCCTTCCTGTCGATGGGTTGCGCCTATTCGCGGAATGCGACCTGGATTCTCGTTGGCTTGCGTCCAGAAGATGAGAACAGATATGTTGGCAAGGCGGAGGCCGGGCACGCGGTGGTGAACCTGCGGGCCAAAGCGTCTTGCAGTGGGCGCTGGGTGATCATTGACATTCGCTTCATCCTGCTTCATTCCTTAGCGGGACTTGCAAGCACATGAACTTCTCGGTTGCTTTGGCCGTACTCCCTTGGCCTACGTCCCTCTGAAAGTGCACGTTTCTCAAGTGGGTTCACTCCATTTGCGTTGGACGAGCAAATTACAACTGAACTGATTCGTGTGTCACTCACACTTATATCGAAACGGCACAAAGAAAAATGGCAGCACGTGCGACCCGCCAACGCCACGATTTTCCCGGCCGCACTCGCGCTAGCGCTTCTGATAGCTCACTCTCCTCATGACGATCGCCGTGGCCAACCGCACGAGCAGCAGCATGCCTAGCACTACGGCGATCGAGAGCGCGATGCGGTCTCGACGCGCACCAAAGACCTCGTCGATGTACGACGTGACCGGCAGACTTCCCACGTTTGGTGGCGCTCCCGAGAGCTTCTGGCAGCCCACCGGCCACTCCGACGTGTCTACGGCCGCGTCCGAGTCCGTCAGCAGTGTCTGCAGCTCTTCGTCCGGACAATCGCCGAGCGCCAAGGCCGCGAGCATCTGGAACGTGTAGCGCTGCGGCACGATCTGCACGAGCCACGTGTAGCCGGCGGGGACGCTGGAGGCCGGAGGGTTGAAGCCCATGAAGAGCAGCATGACGGAGTCCAGCAGCACGCCGCAGACCGCCGCGAGCTCGAGCGTGGGCATCGCAAAGGCGCAGAACTGCCCCATGTACGACTGGAAGAGGATGTGGATAGTCAGGACGAGCCAGTAGAGCAGCGCCTGCGCCACGTCGCCGCCAGCCGCGAAGCCCGCGAGCGGGTAGAAGATCCCACAGAAGAGCAGTCCGCACACCGCGGCGAGCGGTACCTCCACCAGCGAAGACGCCACAAAGTACCACAGCGCGCTGTACGTCTCCGCCGCGCGCTCGCGATAGAAAGGACCGCGCTCCTCGAAGACCAGCGGGACAATGTGCGTGAAAGCGCCTACACCCAGGAACCCCACGGAGAGGTACAGCATCCCGAGCGCAGCGTTTGCGCCTTGGTACGTGCTCAGGTCGTAGTTGCCAGTAAAGACCGTCCCGAACGCCAGTCCGAGCACCACCGCCGTCACGAGACGTGTGAGTGTGTAGAACGGCGTGCGCCAGTACAGCCGACCAAAGCGCTGTAGTAGCATTCCGAGCTGCCGGCGGTCCGTGGCGGCGTAGCGACGAGAGAACGCGACGGGTGCGAGCCGGTCCGACGGCAGGAAGACGCCGGGTGCGCCGCGCTTGGTGTCCAGCCGCTGCTTGAGCCGACTGGCCTTGTAGGCCGCCACAAAGTCCACCCTCTCGTGCTCGTCTCCGCCGAAACGCGAGCGTGTCGAGTCCACGTCGGAGGCGATTCGCAGGCGTAGATCGGGCTGGAGCAAGCGCGAGTAGTGCTGCGTGCGCGTGGCGGGTCTCCACTTGCCCATTGTAGGGGCCGCAGGCTTGTCGACGCCGGCGCCAATGACCTCGAGCACCCACGACGCTGGATTGTCGCCAGGCCGGAAAGGCGCCACACCGCGAGGAAGCCCGAGGCTCTGGAAGTAGTTGACGAGCGAGCGACCTTTGTAGCCCACGTCACCAAAGTAGACGGTCTCACCGCCAGGTCGAAGCAGCAAGAGGCTGTCGAACTGGAGGAAGACCTCGGTGGACGGTTGGTGGATCGTGCAAATGACGGTGCGTCCCGCGCCGGCCACCCGACGAACGCCGTCCATCAGCGCCTTGGCGGCCAGAGCGTCCAACCCGCTGGTAGGCTCGTCCAGGAAGAGCACGCTGGGCTGCGCCGCCAGCTCCACGCCCAGTGTGAGTCGCTTGAGCTGCTCAGCCGAGCTTCCGCGGATGATCTGTCCCTCCACGCTCCGCAGTCCGAGCAGCTCCAAGCATTCGTCCACCCGCTCCTCGATACTGCTGGAGGCCACGCGATCGCCTTGACGCAGGTACGCCGAGAACTGCAGCGCCTCGCGGAAGGTAGCCGACTCGCAGTGCACGTCTTGCTGCTCACAGTAGCCCGTGCACCTGCGTATGGCCAGCTCCGTGGCCCGCACGCCGTTGAGCAGCACGCGGCCATGCAGACTCGTGCCGTCCGTCCCACCGCGCTTCCGTCCTGCCAAGACGTCTAACAGTGTCGTCTTGCCCGCTCCTGTTGCGCCCATGAGCGCCGTCATGGTGCCTGGCGTGGCGTACCCCGTCACGCCGCGCAAGAGTTCCCGCTTGACCGTGCGCTTGCCGCGTTTGCCAGCGTGTTCGTCTGTGCGCAACTGTCGTAGACCGTCCACCGTGTCGTTGGCAGCATCCTCGGGCACGGTGATGCTGTAGTGCAGGTCCTGGAAGGCCAGCGTGATCGGTGGCGGCTCCCACCGCGCGTGAGGCCTCACTCGCAGCGACACGGTGTCCTGAACCATAGGCACAGCAGTGTCACGCACGCCCAGCGACGCTCGAGACGAGCTCAGGGAGGCCACACTGCCCTCCAGTAGGATGAGATCGCTGCGGTCGTCCGCCGGCAGTGGCAAGTCGTCCAGCACGCCGGTCAAGTCGCTCTCCAGCAGCTCCTCGTCTTCTGGCCGGGGCGTGGACATGAGCGCGTAGGAGCTCTTGGCGCTCATGCGCGTCTTGGCCACTGGTGCGGCCGTCACCGGCGTCGGATCGACCTGGGGAGACAGGAACGCCGACGGTGCCACCTCGAAGCGACAGTACTCGAGCATGACGTAGGCCATCACCATACTGCCAAGGTAGACAGTGAGCAGGTAGACGAGCCCCAGCACCATCCACTTGTGCTCGTCCGGCACGTCGAAGAGCGCGAGGGAGTAGACGCCCATGGTCTGGTTGGCGTAGGTGGCGCAGTAGTCCACGTCCCCGTAGACGCATTGGTCGAGTTGGACGCTGCGGTACTGGTTCACCAGTACGCCACGCACAGTCCAGGAGATGGGGTCGGCCCAGTAGAGCCACCTCATGACCGTCGGGAGCTGGTCGCGAGAGATGGCGTAGCCCCCGAAGAGGATGAGGAAGAGCAGCGAGACGGTGGACGCCGGCTGCGCTACATGCAGGTTGGGGCAGGCGGCGGCCAGGAAGAAGTACCAGCCCAGGAAGACAAGCACGGTGAGCAGCATGAAGAGCTCAAAGATGGCAAAGTGCTGCAGCGTGGGCAGCAGCCCCGTGAGCCAGTAGACCAGCGAGCCAAAGAGCAGAGTCTCCACGAGCGCGAGGGGCACTTGGCTCGCGCACGAGGCCAGCACGTAGCTGGACGTGCGGTAGAAGTTGGCGCCGCGCTGCTTGTAAAAGACCTCGCGTGCCTCGAAGAAGGGCCCGAGGGTGGCCGCCTGGCCGAGCCCCACGAAGAGCGTGGACGAGAAGACCACGCCCATGCTCACCTGCGCGTCCGAGAGGTCCATCTGGTAGTACAGCGAGCCGAAGAGCAGCCCCACGACGGCGCCCAGCAGCGTCCGACTCAGGAACAAGACGCGGTTGCGTGCCGTGAGGCGAGCCTGCCGCTTGAGCACAAGCCACGTGCTGTGCACGAAGCCGTGGCGGAAGGCCGGGACTCGCAGCAGCGCCTCTCTCGGGTCCTCGCTCTCCCCTCGCGCTCGCCCGGGGGGTGGCATGCGACTGCTGGCCATGGCGTCGTTCTCCAGGCGGTCCAGTTCCTCCTCCAGCGCGTCGTACAAGGGCGACATGACCCACAAGTCGGCGAACTCGTTGGCACGTCTCGGGTGACGCCGATGACCGGGCAATGGGGCACCCCCACGCTCGTACTGGAGCTGCTGCGGCGACGCCAAGTCGCAGAGAAAGTCGGCGAGCCCTCGGCCAGGCGGACAGACGAAGCCCAAGGCTTCAAAGTAGCCCGCCGCGAGCTCCTGCGGCCCGTGGTAGAGCACGCGGCCGTGGGCCAGCAGCAAGACGCGGTCAAAGAGCGCCACGAGCTCGGGCGCGGGCTGCTGCAGCGACACCACCACGGCCTGGCGCTGCTGGCGTGCGAGGCGACGCTGCGCACTCACGACGTCGAGCGCCGAGGCGCTGTCGAGCCCCGTGGTGATCTCGTCCAGCAGCGTGACGGCGTGCGGGCCAAAGGCCATCTCGCCCAGCGTCACGCGCTTCTTCTCGCCGCCAGACACGCCACGCAGACGGTTGTCGCCCACGATCGTGTGCTGGCAGCGCTGGAGCCCCAACTCGTGCGTGACGCTGGCCGTGTCGCGCTCTCCGCCGCGGTAGGCGGACGGCAGCGTCACGGGCTCGTACACGGGCGCCTTGGCTCGACTCGGCGCGCCCACGGCGCAGCATTCGAAGGCGAACTCGAGCGTCTCCTTGACGCTGAGCGCGGCCGTGTGCGTGTCTTGCTGGCCCACGTAGGCCACGCATTGCGGCAGGCGCGAGCGGAGCTCGGGGCGACTCACCCCGTTGTACCAGAGCTCGCCCTCCTGGTGCAGGCGCTTGCCGTCGGGCTGCAAGCGGCCGCTGAGAAGCTTGAGCAGCGCCGACTTGCCGGAGCCCGAGCGGCCGAGCAGGAGCGTCATGGAGCCCGGCACGAAGGCGCCCGTGACGTCCTGGAGGATCTGACGACGCACAGAGCGCTTCCCCGTCGTGAGCTTGGCGAACGAGGCGCGGAGGTGGTTGGGCAGCGTCGGGAGCTGCTTGGCCGCCAGCGACTCGCGTCCGGCTTGGCCAGCGCTCACCTGCATGGCCGCAGCCACGGCAGGAGACACGGACACGTCCGCCGCGAGCGATAAGTGGCGGAAGAGCACGCAGACTTCGGGCGCCGCGCCGTCCGGACGACGAGGCGTGAAGGGCGAGTTGCGCATGGCCGCGGCGCCGTCCAGGCGGTGGCCCTGGCCGAAGCGACGGGACCCGCGGCTCTGCTGGTGGCGGCGCAGCGCGTGCTTTTGCTCGGGCCCGCCCAGGGAAGACTCGACCGCAGGAGGCGGCTCACTTGAGATGCTGGTGACGGACGCGTTCAGGTCGGCGTGCGGCTGCGGCTTGTGGCTCCCGCGCGGCGTGCGGCAGTTGGCCATGTCTGGAGTCGATCGACGCCACTATAGCGAAGGCGACGAGTGTCGCTAGCGACCGAGCGCTTGCTCAACGCGCAGCGTAATGGAGAATGGGCGTGCCGTGCCCAAGGCTTGTGGCGGTTTGCGACGCGGGTTTTTGAGGGCATTCCGGGCGAACTGCCACCGCGGCTTGTGCCAGAACGTCGGGTGGAACATGGCGTCATCCGCGGACACGGCCGCCGGCGATAGATGCCGGCCATCCGCGCTGTGTGGCGACGCTCGGAAGGCCGTCAAGATCGGCGGAAGTGGCCGCATGTGGCCTTCGTCCGGTCGATGGAAGCGAGGACGACCTGGTTTAGCGCATATATTCCGTCACGAGATGCTCGGTGTTGGAGGTTGTATGCCGTCGGACAGGATTTACTTATCTTGGCGACTACCAGGTTTACCTGCACTTCGGGCATCGGTAATCCGGGCCACGATCGCGTTCCGGGCCAATACGCGGAGTTGTTGACCAGGACACTTGCAAGTTCATCATCAACTACAGCGCTCTAGTGGGGGCAGTCGCCTCGCTCGCACTCTTCCTCACTCTGCAATACCCCCAGCAGCACCCAAGGACCAAGAACCTGCGTACCCTGTCACCATGGGCGCCAGTATCGCCTTCGAGACCGTCGGCATGTTGGGCTCCTTCGTCATGTCCAGCGCACTGGTGCCGCAGATGTACAAGGTGTACACGACCAAGAGCGCCACTGACATCAGTCTGACCTTCCAAACGCTCTACGTCACCGGCGTGACCATGCTGCTCGTCTACGGACTCGGCGAGGGCCTCTGGCCGATTTACATCCCAGCGTCGCTCGAAGTGCTCACCGCCACGACCATGCTGGGCTTGAAGTTGTTCTACGACCGCCGCATGAACAAGTTGGTCGCCTCAGGGGGCACCGAGAGCCCGGAGATCGACGTGGAGCTGGGCCTCGTAGACCTCCCAGCGCGTGAGGATGCCTCCGAGTTCCGCGAGGTTCGCACACCGCGGTAGATTGGGTGGGGAGAGCTTAGGGAAGGGCGCGCCTTTGCGATTGCCCTCGAGGAGATGCAGAAGATCAGTGGATTTATCCACGTGGCTCCCGAAATGGAACTCTTCATTCTCACATGTGCGTTTTGGCAGTCGTGTGCTTCGTTGAGAGGGCTGCCAGTTTCTACAGCTCCTAGGTTTCGATTTCGAAGTCATATACGCGTGGCCGTTCTACTCGGGATGGCACACACGAGTCCCCCAGTTGCAATCCAGTTGCAGGTATTCCTGATTGAATTGTCGGCGTGTAAGGGTCGCTACCGCTGCTGCCAGATCAGCGCTTCCACTCCACAAGTCCATGGTCTCCAGTGAAGACGAAGGTGATATTGGGGTCATTAATCAATAGCTTGCCAGCCAGTTGGCCAGCTACCAAGTCTCCACCCTCGTCGTGGCCGCGGTTTGCCTTTAGTGCACCAGCATGAGGAATCCACTCCTCGACCCACGAACGCGCCACCTAATGAACAAGCAGTATGGCTGGTATGACCGCAACGACCTGGCGGCCACCAGTGGTTGGATGCGTCTTGACTGCCCTTCCCTGGGAAATATGCACGCCGGCACCTCCGAGTCTTGAGTCCACGGCGTTTAGCAGCAGGAGCCGTGCACTGGTCGCAGCAAGGAGGTGCGGAGCATCGAGACATTCGAAGCCGGGCGTACTTTCGGACAATCGCAAATATCCGGGTTGTATGCGAACAAATATCCGGATTGGTAACCAACAAACCCGGATACTGGTATCACCGAAATATCTCCAAAATATCTCCAGACGCAAAGCTGAGTGGCCGTAACGATGGAGGCGGCGACCGGCGAGGCGCTGCTGGAGCGGCTCGCGGCGCTCTTCGAGGAGGACCCACTCATGTATGTGGTTCACTGCACCGCGCTCCTAGATCTCTCGCTTCTAATGGTTGCTCACGCGTCGTGTACGTCTCTCTGTGGCCCGTGCTCTACGGCAGCGACGAAGTGGGGCTGCTCTTCGGCGTCGAGGCGGAGGACCTTACGCCCGAGAGCGCCTTCTTCCTGCAAGAGCACAAGCTGGGTGTGGCCTTCAGCGCCGGAGTTCCGCTCTTCCTCGCGGCGCGCACGCGATTCCACCCGCTGAACGCGCTACTGCAGAGTAATGCGCCCGAGATGCTGGCTCCGGACAGCGAGAGTCGAGCCCAGCTGCTGCACTGCACACGCGCCATTCTGCTTATCAGCGCGGACTTTTACACGGCGTGGAACACACGGTGCGTTCCACTCGTCGTCTTGACTCATGGTATGGGCGCTTGGGTGCGTGTATGGAGGGAGAATGCGCCTCACACGCTGTCGTTGGGTCTCCTTCCCTGTTTGCGACCTTAGCAAGGCGTTCGTGTGCCGTGGCTGGCTAGACACGCAGGGAGAGCTCCAATTCACGGATCTGGTGTTCTCGCTGCATCCCAAGAGCATCGACACGTGGGCGTATCGCCGCTGGCTGGCTATTCGGCAGTGCCAGGCGCTCTCGGGGCGTGAACTGGAGGGGTTCTTCCAGCAACAAGTAGCCGTCTGCGGTCGACTGGCAGAGCAGAAGCCACGCAACTACCACGCTTGGAGCTTCCGCCACTGGATCGTATCGCGCGTGCCGCTAGTACTGCTCCAGGAAGAGCTGGCGGCCATGGAGCGCTGGTGCCGCTCGCACCTCACGGACCATTCGGGCTGGAACCACCGCCAGCACACGCTCCACGAGCTCGTTAAACGGTGCAAGACTCAAGCGAAAGATGACAACTCCAAGCGCATTGAAGACCTCGTCGTGGAGGAGTACAAACTACTCTCGGAGATCATGGCGCCGTATCCGGAGCACGAGTCACTCTGGTGCCACCGTCGCTTTGTGGCTCAGTGGCTGCTGCAAGGTGCCGAACGGGGAGAGCTCGACCTCGAGGAGGCTGCTTCGGAACAGCCAGTTGCCCGACTCGTGCGTGAACTGGGCGCCCGAATCTGCTGCACTACGTCGTCTCCAGTGGAAAAGTCGGAGTCTGCTGCGGCATCCGAGCTGTTGATTGCTGCGTGGGGGCGAGTCCTCGCGATTTTGATGGACGCTCATGTCCACTGGGAGGCTGCCGTGTCTGTGCTGCTGCAAGAGATCGAGGCTTCCTGGCAATGTGGCACGCGATACTCGCGACGATACGCTGTCTGGTGTCTAGCGCGTCTTCAAGGCTCCGTGAACGGTAGAATTGCCACTACTGCTGGCAAACGCCATGAAGAGCTGACACAGGAGCTGCGATCATTGGGTGCGAGCTTACGGAGATGTTTGGCTGATGAGGACCAAGTGCTGCAAGACCTGTGGCGTTGCACGTAGTGCGCCATTGTACCCAGCCGTCTTATCATCCCAGAGCATTGTTGGAGGTCCAACTCAGCAACAAGACGAGAACCTCAAGGGTAACACGCCTGGTTTCCAAGCAAGGCAGTCGGATGCTGGACCAAATGGGACGTCCTCGAATGTCCATCCAAGTCGAAATTTGATGTCCAGTCCAGACTGAGCTTGGCCGTACCGTGCACCGAAGAGACTGCGGAGTCCGACGACTTCTGATCCGGTGAGCACTCCAGCCCTACTCCGGCACACGTATGTCTGTTTTGCGATTGATTGCGTCTGACCCGCAATGTAATGAGATATCCAGGTGCTGTGGGTTTCCCACGTCGGCTGTAAGATTTGGACTCCAGCGGGCTGCTCCTAAGAAGGATCTCCTTGGTCAGCGCCGCAGTGTCGAGTGCCAAGTGTCTAGAGGTTTACCACTTGCACTCTGGCTGCTGTACATCAGTGTCCGGGGCTGGGCTGCTGCGGCCTTCTTCTGATCGTGATTAACGAGTGGATTCCAGTTTGAGGCTCATTCGTCGCCCAACGACACCAGTGGTGCCCTCCAGACAACTTCCATGAGTGGCTTGCAGCCTCCTTCACGGTCGTGTTGGGCCCTGGCTGAGTCCCCATACTTGTCTGAATCCAGATGGTGGCGTTCCCTCGAGGAAATCTCCTGACCAGCGCAGCATGGTGGCATCCTGCTTCTCCTTCTGGACGTCCAACCACACCACGCACTATCTTCCGATCCTACGCACGTAAACCACAGATCCATGGCACTAGCAATTGCTGACGCGCTGTCTCCTGGCAACACATACACTGACGGAAAAGCACGCGCCAACAAGCCAGCAGGCAAACGAACCGCACTCCGTCACATTATCTCGCAGCTCCACTGACCCGTTCTCTCCTCGCCCGACCGCGCCTTGGGTCAGCTCTCGCCTTGTCTTCTCTTGTGTCGCCTCGCTTGACCCTGCCGTGCCTTGCCTCGTCGCGCCGTGTCTTGTCTCGCTTCACTTGCCGATGGGGAGGAACTGCGCGATGCCGTTGACGATCTCGTCCGGGGAGAAGTGGTACAGCAGCCGCAGCTCCCAGGCCGTGTCCGGGCCGTACTGTTCATAAATATCGTGTATTGTCACATAGTCCTCCAGCTCCTGGTCGCACAGCAGGTCCTTGCGAATGGGCTCGCCGCTGCTCGTGACCGTCGCGCTGGGGGACGCGCTCAGCCCGCTGAGCGAGCAGTTGACGGCCGGCAGCACCACGCACATGTTGGCGTACGAGTCCAGCTTGAGCAGGTTGCACAGGTGCTTCTTCAGGTGACGCACCTTGAGCTTGGGCGACGTCGTGAACAGCGAGCGCGCCAACGTGGGCGCGTTCGCCTTCTCCTTGTCGTGCAGTAGCACGCGCAGATTTACACGGCTGCCACTGGGGGTGGCCGGCTCGGAGGCTTGGCTCGAGTCGGCCGTCCGCAGCCTTTTGTGCGAGCTCTCCTCTTCCGCAGACGCGGCTCCAGAAGACGGCGGGGACACACTAGCACCGTCGCTTGGAGGAGAAGCATCAGACGCACTGCGCTTCTTCCCTACCGCCGGTGACGCGCTAGTAGATGGCGGTGACGGGCCACTAGCCGGCGACGGCGACGACGCACGCGACGTGGACCCCGACGTGGATGTCAACGACTCCGTGGGCTTCTTCCTCCCTGTAACCTAGACGCACCATACCAGCACACAATACCGATTGCAGACGAAACCCGAGCATCCGGTTAGAACGTCGCGACTGCAAATGCAAGCGTGAGGAGGCACAGTCGATCCGTACCTTGCGCCGTGCGGCAGCCTGCTGCATCACGCCCATCCTGGTGCTCTCCGTGTGCGAGTTGTTGAAGTGGCGCGAGCGGTTGAGCTGCTCGATGAGCTTGTCTTCGTTGCGCTCGAACTCGGCCAGGTTGGGGTGGATCTTGCGGATGAGCTCGTCAAAGTTGGCGTCGCTGCGCAGCGAGCGGCGCGACGGAATGTGGATGCGGCAGGACGGACACTCGCGGTTGCCGCGCTGGATGGCCTCCGTGATGCAGTCGCGGCAGAAGCGGTGCAGACACTCCATGACCACCGTGGTCTCCTTGATGATGCCCAGACAGATGGGGCAGGTTAGGTCCGCGTTGAGCACGCGCACGGGCAGCGTCTTGGTGGCACTCGGGTCTGTCACGGGCGGGCGCGGTTGCCGGTAAATGTCGAAGAGCGTGCAGTCCTCCACGAGCTCCACTTCCTCGTACTTGCTCCGCTTGCTCACTTGCGGCCGGGCCGTGCCTTGCACCAGCTGGTCGTACGCCTCGCGCGTGAACTCGTACGGGTTACGAGGCGCCGCCGACTCCGAGGTGCCACTGCTCTTCTCCATGGCTGGCGACTGCAGCGTCTTGTGTCGCGCAATCCGATCAGGAGAGGCCGCAGCGAGTGGGATGGACGAAAGGCTGGAGCTTGCGGATGCTAACGAGGCACACCGAGAGCGACGCGGGCGTGCAAAAGGCGCGGAGCCACTTAGATAGACGGGGAGGAAGGCTTGGGATGCAGATGCACACGCACAGGAGACGCTCGGGCGCGCCGGGCTTCCGCGGCGATCAGCGCTTGCTTCGCGCGCTCTTGAGCTTCTTCGTGCTTGCTTTTACCGCGTTTGAGGCGGCGACTTCCCGCCTTTCAAGGCCCGTCGCGCTGCTGCCCCCGTCTCCCAATCGTTCCGTGCAAAGTGAGCCACGTGTCTCGTCACCGACCATGGCGGAGACGCAGTTTCACCGGTTTGAATACCGATAATTCCGGTAGTGGTGACGTGGAACCTCTCGTCCAGCATACACCTCGTTCAGAACTTGTGACCCAGCATACTCTCCTCGTGGTGACGTCGCCTCGGACCCTTCATACACCGGGGGGAGTCACTTTCGAATCGCCCAGCTCCGAGCTCGCGACGTAGATAACGACGCCCACAGCGAGTCTTCGCGCCCGCTACGCGCCCCCGCAGCCATGGCGCCCAACCTCAAGATGATGGGGCTCTCCATGGGCCTGGCCTTCGTCACACGCTCCGTCCTGGACACGGAGAACGAAGGTGCGCGGCCCGCACGAGCTCCGGCGGCAAATGACAGTCGCATCGACGTCTCGCCTCGATACAACGCGCTGTGGAGGCCTACTCACTGTGAGGATCTGTATGCTGCGTGGGTGGGTGGGGGCTATTGCTGCTGCAGTGCAAGCGTGGATCCTGCGCGGCGTGTACATTACTTCGCAGCTGCTGTGCTACATCGCCATGATCGTCATGTACATCAAGGCCACGGTACGTCTTGCGCTTCGGGCACGGCGTATTGCTGCAGTGCCGAGTGTACTCACAGGTTTATGCCCCCCTACTAATGCTGTATGGCGTGTAGAACAACACGGAGCCTGGCGTGGTGGTGGTGAAGGAGGACCTGGGCTTCGGCCAGACGGGTGAGAAGGACGAGAAGATCACGGTGGCCGAGCACGACCAGCGCATGGTCATGAAGGAGGTCCAGCGCGTACGTGCACCCTGCTTGCCGTCCTCTTTGCATCGCTTTGCATTATCCACAGTAATCTCCCACGCTCCGCGTATGGTAGCTCACAGTCTCCGCTCGTGTCTTCCTCCCCATGTAGTTCGCCATTGGCACGGTCATCACGGGGCTCATCCACTGGAAGTGGGGCTTCTTCCCGCCGCTAGTCATCCAGAGCGTCACGCAGCCCTTTAACCTGTGGCAGGCGCCCGTGGTCAAGGTGTCGCTGCTGGGCGAGCGCGCCTGGGGCGAGCTGCGTCGCCCCTGGGCGGACCGCACGGCCAACAAGTCGCTCAGCTCGTGGAACGACACCATCACGCAGGCGCTGGGCGGCGACGTGCCCGCCAAGGTGAGCAAGAAGGCCGCCAAGAAGGCCAAGCGCAAGAACAAGTAGAGCGTGGCGACGAGCCTGGTGCTCACCGGCGCCTCGTCCAGCCGCGCGGGGCTCCAGCAGGTGCGTCACGCGGCCGGAGCTGCTCGTGGGGCACCCTCTGCGCGACTCGCCCCGTGCGCAGCAGCAGGTCGAACCGGGCTAATGAACGCAGCTGCACGACTCGCGCCTTGTACGTCTCCCGCGTCTCCACCCGCTGCTGTCTCCTGTTGTGCCTTGCGTGGGCGTCAACTGCTGTCGTAGCGCCTTGTTCGGGCGTCCAGAGCACCTTGTCGCCGAGTGTGAAGCGATAGCTGGGCCTCTCAACTCGTCGCTGCTGTAACAACTGGATGCTGCTGGCCACCACGGCCTCGAACAACGTCCCGTTGGCCGCGCGGACATCGTAGAAGTCGGCGAGCGGGATGCGCCGCCGGATCGAGCCCTTGTGCCAACGGCTCTGAGCCCGGAAGAGCACGCGATCGCCTCGGAAGAAGACAGGCAACACCGTTCGTGGCTCGACTTCTTCCTCTTTGGACGACTCGGACTCGGATTCCTCGTCCTCGGACGACTCGGACGACTCGGAGAGCGCTACGAACTGGCAGGCCGAGTTCACTGCCGTCCCGCGAAAGCCGTCGGCATACGGTCGGATCCGTCGCAGCGTCCCGAGCTCGTACGTCGACTCGAAGCTCTGATCGGCCGCAACAGCTTGAGGCAGAGGCTGGTCCAGCACAACGTCGTCATCTTCATGGCTGTTGCTGTCGCTGTCGCTGTCGCCTGCAGGCCCCACGCCGGTCACGCGCACACGCAGCACGTCGCCGTTCCACTTGACCTCGTGGTTGTTGTCGGGTTCGGTGTCGACCGCCTCGATCTCCGCGACTTGGCGGTTCGCTCGCTCAAAGTGGGCCGCATAGTTGTCCACCCGTGTCTTCCAGCTTGCAGCAGAGCTCTTGGGCGCCCTGGAGACACTTGAGCTCGGCCTGAGCGTGGACAAGTCGAGTTCGGGCACTGGATTGGGGCCTCGTGGCTCTACACCACGCGGCTGTACCTTCGTTGACGCCTTTGGCGGCACAAGCCACTCGTCCCACGGGATGGCGACGGCTTGGCGGTCAAGACTACGGCTCCGTTCAGCGTGGACTACCTCGTCTTCCAGGAAGAAGCGGTCGAACCGCGGGTCGTATACGACGGTGAAGAGCTCTCCGCGGTCTCTACCTTGTCCACATGCGCTGGTCTCTGACGCCGGCACCTTCACAGCATCGACATTCGTCTCCATGTCGTCAAGCACGAGTGGGAGAACGCAGGAAGGAGGCGCTGGTGCAATGGTCAGGCGGTTTTCTTTCCTCAAGCGAGCCCAGGAGCGTCTATAGGCGGTCTAACTGCCGACTGCGGTCGCTCTTTATACCAGCAGCGGGCTGCTCACGACCGAGAAGCCCGTGGCCACGCCGCCTTCGTCCGTGCCGGAGAGCTTGGTGCGTAGTAGATGCCCCGCGTGCTTGTTGACGATCTCGTGGCCGTCCGGACCAAAGAGACTGGCAATGTACATGCCCAGCTCGCTGATGGTCGCGCCCGCGGACGTGGCGCTGTTGCGCACCAAGATGGCTGCGTTCTCCTTGGGGAAGATCCGCGCCATGAGGATGAACGACTCAAGCTCGGCCGGACTCATGGTCTTCATGGCCTCGGCCACTTCGTCTCCGTAGAGGTTGTTCCCGCCGCCCTCGCGCTGCGGCTTGAGCACAAACGCGCGCGCGTTCTCCACGGCCATCTGCTTCACTTGTGCCGTGGCCGCAGAGCTCTGCTCGAGCCCGTAGAGCCCCGCGAAGGACGTTTCGAGTGCAGAGGCCTCGTCCTCCTTCATAAAGCGCCGCAGCGTCGTGGGCTCGGCCAGAGCCTGCTGCACCTTCTTGGTGCCGGCCAAGTGGTAGGCGATGGACGGGCATTTGATGGCGTACGAGCGCTCAATGAGCGCGCGGCCGGCCCATTCCTGCTCGCTGGGGTAGTCGTTGGGCGTGTAGCCTGCGCGCAAGTACGAGACTGCTACCTCCTGGCCGTCGAGCACCAGCGTGCGCTTGCCGGCCGCGTTCTCCTTGAGCGACCCACGTGCGTTCACCTCGGCCATGGTTCGACGCAGCACCGAGATGCCGTGGTGCTCCCAGAGGTTGTACTCGAGCCAGCGCTGGTCGATGGCGTTGGCTTCGTTGGGCTGCACCACAAAGAGCACGACGGCGCTGTGTGTGTGTGGAAGAAATGGCACGGACAAGAAGCGTGTGAGTCCAACGTTCGACTTGTAGACCGGACAAAGCGGAGGATGCGGGTGTTAAGGAGGTGCAGCACGCACTTCTTGACGCCGTAGTGTTTGTGCGCGGCCGCCAGAGCGTTAGGAAGCTCCTGGATGGCGTCGTTCTGCGGCAGGCCGTTGCGGAACTCGGAGGCGGCAATGCCGTAGTGGCTTGCCAGCGCCGGGATGTCCACGGCGAAGCGGCTCACAAGGAACCTGCAGGCGGACGAGGGGAGCAAGCGCAATGCGGTACGTTAGCTTCAAGCAGCTAGGAGAGGCGTAGTGGCGTGTCGGAACAAGGCCAATGGATGAAGGAGACGTACTTGTGCATGTCCGAGACGAGCGAGCTGATGCAGCCGAAGGAAGACGCGATAGTGTTGAGCTCGACCTGCAGCAGCCGTTGCGAGTCACTGGGCGTGGTCGCCTGCGGCTCGTGCAGCATGTAGTCGGAGCGGTGGATACCCAGGTACGTCTGCTGCTGCACGCCCTCGGCCTGCACCTGCTTGGACAACTCCAGCAGCCGGCCCGTGAACGCGTCCTCGGCAACGACGCTGTTGTGCCATAGCAAAACCAAACACACACACGCCAACAAAGCTAAGCACCGGGAAATCGGACGGTAATACATATGCGCCAACGCAAAATTGGCGCACCTCTGCACGCAGGCGTGCAGCCAGTCGATGTCGCGGCTCACGCGGTCCACCATGCGGCCGTAGAGCGGCGAGAGCGCCACACCGTGGTCGAACTGCGCCTTGGGGAACTACAGGCCACAAGATGCAAGGTGAGCGCCTCAATGCTTTTCCCCCACGCCATTGCGCCGCAAAGAACCACCGCGGCTTGCTTACCTGCACGGGGAACAGGCAGAACGGGATGTGCGTGAACACGGCCGCGGGCGCCTCGCTGGTCGGCGTGGCCGGGGAGCGCCAGCCCACTAGCAGCCCGTGCGCCGCCGCGTACGAGATGGCCTGCTCCTTCACGTCCGCCAGCTGCTCGGGCGAGAGCCCCAGCACCACGCCGCTCTCGTCCGCGCCGCGCGTGCTCTGCGGCGTGGCCGCCACGGCCGCCAACAGGTCCGCCATGTCTTGGAGCTCAATCGACAAGTCTTCTCTGGGCGGTCAATTGCGAAGTGCCCGAGACGTTTGGAGCCGACGTCAGCCATATTTACCAGGCCTGAAGCGCGCCATACGCCGATGTGGACGGATTAAATATTATACCGGCGTATTCGAATGTGTTAAGCCGGCGGTTGGAGACGATGAACGCCCACACGCTTGCACCTCGATTTTTGCTTTCGGCGTTTCCGGCGTTGAGCAGTCCAACGCCGGGTTTTTGGTGGCCTGGTGTTACGCAATCAGACCCCGCCCTGATTCATAATCGCCGCTTCAAAGGGTTTGACTTGGTTTCAGTAAGCTAACGACACACTTGGAATGTGTATGCCTTCCGCTGTACCTCCACGCTACTTTTCACCTTGAAATGGACTGGCATCCGTTACTTCTGTGTGGCTACTTTTTTAGCAGCCAGAGCACAACGGACGAAGTCAAGCAACATGGCGGAGGCGCTGCGCGTGGCGACTGCGACCGACGTGCAGGGCCCTGGGCACCGTGCGCCGCATCGCGGACGCGGAGACGACCCGGAGCGCAGCTGTACGTGTCCGCTGTATGCTACCAGCGCGGCTGTAACCGTGGCCCTTGCTCCATTGCACTGTCGTTTCCTGGAAGTTGTCGCTGACACGAGTCGCATGCGCTGGGCGGCTGCATGGCATTTACTTTCTCTAGGCAACTCAACTGACCTGCATGGCACCGACGACGTGCTGCAGCATCTGCGCGCTCGCTTGGGCGCCTTTTACTGGGCGCACGACCCGCGCAAGGTGGACCGCGTCGACGAGATCCTCGCTCAACACCAGGTAAGAACCGCCGTGCAGGCGTCCTGACTAACCTTCAACCTTGTGTATAGGTGAAACTAATGTACAATGGCGCTTTCTGTGCGCCTACAGGGCGAAGAGGAGCAGTTCCTGCAGCGCGTGCATCGCGAGTTCGGTGTGCGCGATTTTAGCGGGGAAGAGGCCGTGGACGACATCTACGAGCACCAGCGCTACTCGTACCTGTCCTTTTCGTGGGGATCCACCTTCCCAGGTACGTTACCGCCTCATGCAAAGCCATCCAGCAGTCCAAGTGCGCTATATACTGCTGCTGACACGGCTGTGGGCTGCAGGACACCTCCTCCCGACGGACCGCCACGCGTGGAGTGGACTACACGGCTCACCTTCGAGTCAGAAAAGGGAGAAAGTGGAGCCGCAATTACCTGTGAATTGGTGCTGGACGAGCAACTGGGCCATCGACTTCACTTCATGCAACTGCGACGCCGACGGGTGGATCTACGCCATGGACTTCTCCATGTACGTCGGCGTCGGAGGAGGATTATGTACGGACC
The DNA here is from genome assembly GCA_023338205.1 of Halophytophthora polymorphica. Taxonomy (NCBI): domain Eukaryota; phylum Oomycota; class Peronosporomycetes; order Peronosporales; family Peronosporaceae; genus Halophytophthora; species Halophytophthora polymorphica. The sequence goes on along the minus strand of JAADYJ010000058.1, from coordinate 27,493 downwards.
AACTACTAACTGGACACTACTACGTGTCTGCTGCGGTAGGATTAACTACCTGGTTAAGAAGGGGCAAGAGCGAAGCATGCCCAACGCCACGGACTATGTGCGTCGTCGTCGCTGGATTCGAACGCGTCGCCGTGTGTCAGAAAGCGTCCAGATCACTCGCTCCCCAGTGTCCAAGTCCATGGAGAGCACCGCACCGAACTGCGGCAACCAGTGCAGTGCAAACGAGTTGCAATCAGCCGGGGGTAGCTGTGTGGACGATGCTGCCTCTGCTTCAATGATGAGCGATGAACTGAGCGATGCTGGAAGCTTGGCTCAGTGTTTCAAAGCCAGCGGTGTTGTGGGCATGGCTGATTGCAACGCTGCTCCTCAAGTGGATCCGCCAGACCAGGAAGCGACAACGCCACCACGGCCGAAGTCCCCAGAGGCAAAGGTGCCCGTACCTTCGTCGCCTGTGGAACTCCATCTTTTCTCCTTGAGTATGGATAAACCTGCGATCGATGCAGCTTGGAACGAATCTGTGCGAGACCTGGAGAAGGTATACACGCGCGGAAAAGAGCAGCAACTCAAGAAGAGGAAGGCGTGGGGCGTGAAGAAGGAAAAGATCAGGCGCCAGATTCACCTGCTAGAGAAGACCATTGTGTCCATGCAGGCTGTAGCCGCGGAGGAGGAAAAGAAGCGGCGAATGGGCAGCACCAGCACGCATTCCAGCACTGGTATTCGCTCCCCGAAGGCTGCTGCTCGTGCGCCTTGGAGTGGTCCGTCGCCGCCCAGCGTCGGTGTGGACAGTCCCACCAATGCGCTCAGTCTAGCGGCCAAGATGAGGTGTGCACAGTCCAAACTGGACGCGCTGCGACGATTCTACTGGCACCCACGCGAGAACGAGTACACACTGCGATTCAGCATCGATGGCATCTTCTACGGACTGCGCGACTTCTTCTTGGAGGCATTTAAGAGCTCCTTCTCCATCCAGGTGAGTCATCAAACGAATGGAGCTCAGGGGATCACACCCATCTGCAAGATCCACATGAAGGGCCACACGGTGTGCTGCGGGAAGCATGTCAAGGTGGTGGGCGAGAAGGGCACGCGCGTCCCCAAGTCCCTCTGGGACAGCATGTACCTGGACACGGACTTTGAAGCCAGTATCAACCTTATCTACGTGGAAGACCCGCAGGACTCGAACGCTACAGCGATGGGCAACTGGGAGTTCCTCATCGCGCCGGAGGCCACGAACGTGGAGTTATCCAACTTTACTCGGCGTGTCAAGGGCGGCATGGACCTGCCTGAAGGCGTTGTGCGCAAGCTATGCTCGGACGTGCTGAGTGCGCTGGTGAGAGACCTCACGCTGCTGTACTTCCCCTCGGAGCTGGCGCTGGCTTTCGATCTTCCGCCGGGAAAAGTGGACCTGCAGGGTGAACTGGAGATCACCGGGCAGTCCATTGACGACGTCATGGAGAAGGAGTTACAGCTGATGGACGTGAGCGCCATTCGGGAAGAGCACGCGGGGAACGAGCTGCAGCAGCAAGTGGAAAAGGCGAGGGATGCCGAGAAGGAAGAGAGCCCGGAGTCGCTGCCGACGTCCAACCCTCTCCTGGAAGCTGCGGCGGTCGCTGCGCAGGTTTTTTCACTGGCTCCCACGCGGGCAGACAAGGAGATGCATATGATCGCTGAGAAGCTCCAGCTCTCCCCCGCGCAGCTTAACCTTCTCGTGGCTCTCAAAGCTAGTCCGCTCTTCCCTGCGACGCACAACTTCCGCTCGATTGCCTCCATCTGCTCGTACTACAAAGCATTTTCCGCGACGGAAGACAGCGTCGAGGATGCAGAGAACCACGGCAGGAAGAGCCAAGATGAACGACTGCGTGCGACGTGGAAATGCCTTGTTGAGCTGATCTACATCCGCAAGCAGCAATCTACTTCTACTGCGAATGCCCAGAACTGCAAAGGCGTACGTAGTGGTGGCGCCAAGACCCCACAATTCGAACTCTTCGACGTGGACAAGTTCTTCAACACCATCGCACGACTGAGTAGGAAGCCAGCGACGGTGCGGCTCTCCATGACGCACTTTTACTTCACACTCAACGCTTTGAATGCCGTGGAGGCGCTCTCCAAGCTGTACGAGCGCGTGGTGCTCGGCATCGACTTTAATAAGCCACGCTCGGGGGCGAACGAGTTCCTGTACGGCTTCCGGTTCGGTCGCAAGGCGTCACTCCCGTTGACGATCGCGACTGCAGCGGTCGCGGCCGCCGCTACTGTTGCAGCGGCCAACTCGACAGGTGAGACCCCACGCCCGTCTTCACCTCCCGTGATCGACCCGAGACGCTATCGACCTCTGGAGAAGACGTTCCGGACGCGCGTGAGGACGTTCAGCAAGTTCTGGCATTCGCTCCGGGCGGTCATCAAGTTTGTCCGACAAAACGTGGACGACGTGAGCGCCGAACTGGCTGGCAATGTGCGAGGTACGGGTGAAGACTGTGAGCTCCACGGCTCCTTCAAAGACGCCGAATATCGCGGGCCCCTGAACATGGCCGTGGCGGTACCTCCGTGTTTCCTTGGGTTCTACCGCGCCGAGATGATCCCGTTGGGCAACAGCCGCGTGGGGATGCAGATGGACGTCATGCTGCCCTCGGATACCATTCAAACAGCGACGACTAAACCTTTGGAGTCGGTGGCTCGTGTCGTGCTCGCGGACGTAGCGTCCGAGGTGCTCATCGACCTCGACGGACTATTGGCGGAGCGTCACGAGGAAACCACCGGCACCTCTGCATCCTCCGAAAGGAGTTCAACTCCGATGGCAGCGGTGGGGAAACGAACAAGTCAGCACCGAACAAATCAGCACCGAGCGCTCTCCTTCTCCTTCAATGCAGCCCCAACGGCTGGTGAGAGCCACGACTCCAACGCCACTATCGGATCTCCAGACGACACGACGCAGACAAGATCAACAGGCCAACTCCGTGTGGCCACAAGTGGCTTCACGAAGCTGCACACTACCGCCAAGGCGGGTTCGTTTCTGGCTCGCGTGCTGCCACTCGTGGAATGGCTGCTCTCGAGCTACATCCGTCCGCAAGTGGCCAAGTCGTTCCCGGAGCACCAGGTGCTGTTCGACACGGTGCAGGCCGGAGTGCTGCGGTGGCTACGCTCCGCGCACTTGGCACTGGACTTTGACGTATTCGCGAGAGCCTTCATCCACGACGACGAGAGCCTCATGGTGACGCTGTGCGGGTCGCCGCTGCACCCGACGCCTATGACGTTCAAGGACGAAGTGAACCTCCTAGACCTCATCTTTCAGGTAGACGACCTGGCCAACATCTGGATCGACGACCGGTACCCGCCATACTCGAACCCGTTGTACTTCTGAGAGGGGACTGAAGAAATGCACACTCCATTTAAATACATGCAAGGGGATCACACTGAACCCTGACTTGGCAGCCATCGCTACTCAATCGCTCTGTCAATGGCCACCCGCACACAGATCCGTGGGCTCCAGTCGCAGGGTGGCCAAGGTGTCTCGCTGCATCGTACTTGGCTCGCTCGCTTGATGGCTCGTCCTCCTCTTAGCTCCAAGCCTACGCAACGCAACGCCGAGCCAGCCCTCGCCCGACGGTAATCCTACCTGTAATCAGCCTTCACACCGCTTGCTGGTGCTCTCACTCACGCCGTCCGCTCTTTTCGTGGCGTTAGGAGAAGTCAATGCAGACACAACAACACAGCAAGCATGTCTACAGACGCATTGCGTCGCCAACCCCCGGCCCCCTGGCGCAAACACAACGTGAGTCGCCGACAGTCTACACACAACAGCTTGCCTAGAAGGGAGCACGGACGTACACGACGAGATCTCGATACCAGCTCGATCTTGCGTCGTTGCTCCACACGATCGACCGCTCAAGGTCCGCCGGCCATCGTCTCTGCAGAGGATAGCTGCTTCTTGAGCTGAGCCATCTCGCTCGACAGCCGCGTGACGCGCTCCTCCGCCTCTGCACACTCGGCCACACACTGCTCGTACTCCTTACGAATCGCAGCGTAGTCCAGCTTGGCAGAGGCATCAACGTCCATCGGCACGCTTTCCCCGCTCTCATGTATGGTAGAAACGCTGGTAACCACCTCGACACGCTGCTTGGAGCCCAATTGCGGAGACACAGCGTTCTATCGCACACAGCATAAGAAAGACACCGAGCAGAAAACCACCCCACAACAAACAGCGACAACATGCGGTTAGTGCTGGCGCCCGACGCCGTAGACTTACCCGCGCCCGACGCCGAGCTAAGCCGCCGCGACGGTCTCTATAGATTTCGTTACGCGAGGCTGGGCGGTCGGCCCTTCGTCTCGTTCACCACCGCCAAGCGGCTTCTGCACAGGTGGCAAGACGTTAGCATCCAGACAATTACTGACCGCAGAGGTGACGTCCGACTCCAGCGGCGACGCCTCCAGTCGCTTCGACGCAGACACCGCAGACTCCTCAGTGCTGTTGTCGGTCGCTTCTTCTTCCGCGGTGGGCTTCACCTGCGTTGGCATCGCCTTGATAGATGCCTCGTTATCGCCCGCTGGCGCTCCTCTTGGTTCCTCTTCTCCTTGTGGAGCTTCGGCGTCAGGCTGCTGTTGTTCCTTGTCCACTGCGATCTGCGTCTTCACGTCGTCAATGGCAGCTTCAATGTCCATCCCGCTCATTGCCACGGTTTTTTTCGACGTCTTCGCTGGCGCGACAGCAGCTGGAGCCGCAGCTACTACTGAAGGCACCGCAGTCTCAGATGCCTCACTGCCGCTAACAGTTAAAGCCCCGTCGTTTTTCTTCTGTCCTGGCGAACGATGCGGCGACGACGTCGCAGAGGTGGATGCTGAGGACGAACTGGAACTCTTTGCCGCTCCATTCGCCGCCAGTCGACTGGTCTCCCGCTGCTTCTCACGCGCCGCAATCTTCTGTCGCATCTCCTCAATCGCAGCGTGGATGCTCTGCATGCTGGTGGCATTGGCCTTGGACGCGTCAGCACGAGTGTCGGTGCCGCCTTTTCGCGGAGAACCATCGTCCAGCGAGAATCGCACGACGACAGACTGGGAGGACGCAGTCAGGGGCCGGAACTCGGGCGTCGTCTCCACGAACGTCGTCGGGGCTGTCTGTTCCTGCACAGTTGCAGCTGCAGCTGGACGCGGTTGTTCCATTGGCGCTGTCACCACTTCGATCTCCTTCGCTGCGATCGGCGCAGCGGTGTCTTCTTGCTGCGTTACTGCAGTCCCAGCACCAGCAGAAGCGGTTGCGGTTGCGGCATCAAGAGATACGACACTGGGCGTCGGGCTCGGAGCTTTGCTCGACACGCTCGCCTCTACCGGCGCAGAAGGCTGCTCTTGAATAGCATCGGCGCTCGTCTTGCCAGCGCCAGTAGCAAGAGCAACGTTGGCATCACTCTTGGTTGCTTCAGGCTCCGTTTCAGCCGTGTTTACCGTTGCTGGTGGTGTTTGTTGAGCCGGTGGCGTCTGGGTCATCGGCTTCTTCCGCTTGCGCATCATGGACCGGAATATCTCGGCGCGCAGCTCGTCGATCTCGGGGCTCGCTGGTCCCGACGGCATAGACGGGTCTTGAGTGCGCTCCGAAGTCAAAGACACCGATGACGACGAAGCAGACGTACTGGACGTCTCGCGCTTTGCGCTGGGATTCACGGAGCTCTTGCCAGGGCGCTTGGTCCGCAGTGCCGCCGCTCGGAGACTATCGAGATCAAACTCCTCGTCCGTGGGCTTCTCCTCGCCTCCATAACTGCCTCTCTGCGGACCAGTCTGCTCTAGCCCCGAGCTCTCCGAAGTGCTCTGAAGCACCGGCTCGAGCCCCTTCTGGGGCGGCGACCACGACACGGAGCGGTACTTGAACCCACCGCTGGTCGGTGGTGGCTGGGGGAAGCCCCTCGTGGGCGGCAGCTCCACTTCTCCGTTGAACATCTCCATGTTCCCGTGGCGATTTACGCGCAAGATCTGACTGTCGTCGAACGGTGGTCGCGGTTGAGACGCGAGTGCAGCTTGAGGAGGAGGAGGCCCCAAGTGGTGAGGGTCTCGGCCAGGAAACGACGGCGGGGGCCCAACGAACGGAGGCGGAGGTCCAGCTCCAGGAAAGCCCTGGAGTCTGTCCACTGGCTGTGCTCCTGGCGCGTTCATCATGGCGTGCGTGTATGGCCCTGGCGGTGGCGCCTCTGCGAACGGATGGTGACGCGTCATCCGCTCAAAGTCCGCGGGCGATCCGCCAGCCATGCCGTGCAGCATCTGCATGGCCTCCAGCTTCCGCTTCGACTTCTTTTTGCCGCGTTTCTTCTGCTTCTTCCCACGTTGCTGCAGTGGACGTACGCCCGAGACCGTCGCTGGGTCCACGGGCTGTGCTCCCACGCGCGACGCTTGCCGTTCCATGGCGATCGCGCGTTTTACTGCCGTCGGAGACGTGGCCACGGCGCCTTCTTCGTAGATCTCGCCATCCTCCAGGTTCTTCTCCACGATCAGCTCCGGAGGATCCGTGGGAGCAGCGCTCACCTCGCCCTGCTGTTGCGCTGGTGCTTGGCTCGGCAGCTCTTCGTCCACCTCCATCTCGTCGTCGTCGTGTAGCTTCGACTGCTGCTTGTCTTGCTGGTCGTCTGCGCCTCCTTCTGGCACTTGCTCCTGCGCTCCAGGGCCGCTTTTCTCGGCCGTGGTGCGGCCAGTGCTCACTTGAGTCGGCCACTCTTCGTCCACATCCGACTCCGCATCCTCCGACTGCGCTGCCAGTTCGCTGGGAGGGATCTTCCACTCGCCCACATCAGGGACACCCACAGGCTGCTCCAGCATCTCCATCGGCTGCTGGTTCGCAGTCGAAACGCAGTTCTCACTGCCCTTTTGGGCCTCGGGTGCCTCTTCCTCTTCTTCGTCATCGGAGATCAAGTCGATGACCTCTGGCGCCTCCTTCCGTATGCCTGGCGCCTGCTGCGGGTCCGGCTTGAGCAGCGGTGACGCCATCGCAGCCGGGGATAGCGTTGCGGCCGGGGTGCTAACTACGGGGCGGCCGAACTGGAAAATCGCCGAGCTTGAGGGTGGTGCCCTGTAGGTCGACGCGATGGTGGGGTGGCCGAACTGGAACGCCGCGCTCTTCGCCTTTGCGGGCGAGAACATGCCGTTCTTCCTCTGCGCCTGCCATTGCTCCTTGCTGCGTGCCATGGGGGCAATCGCGAACTTGGGGCGGGTCGACCGGTTGCCGCGTCCCGCGTGCTCTAGCTAAAGATGAACGTTGCGCCTGCTCCACGCGCCGCTTTGAGATGAAACCGGTACGAGTTTGTATCGCAGAGAGTGGTGAGTGGTGCACGTGTGCTCCTGCTTCGCTGCACGCCGCTGTGATCCCTACGCGTGGCGCCGACGAGCGCGCTGCTGCTTTCTCCCACGCGAATCCTTCCTCTGAGCAAAGCAAGCTCCTTTTGCCAACGAAATTGTGTTGTGCCGATTTGTCGGTGACACTAATACACAGCCAGGGGCACTAGCCGTTGGCCAAAATTCTAGTTTCGAGTCTTCTATTCGGGGTATCGCAGTCGGAGAGCTCTTTATTTGGATGCTTCACTGTATGCGAAAATGTATCCATGTTCCAAACAAAAGACGGTCTATTAGCTGATGCCCGGGCGGCACACCTGCAGCCACTTACTGCTGTGCCTTGGGCTTCTTCTGTTTCTTGCGCTGCTGCTGCTTCTTCTTGCTTTGCTGCTTCTGGCTGTCGTCGCCGCCGTTCTTGCGCTTCTTGGCGCCGGCAGCCTTGTCGCCCTTGCCTGCTTTCTGCGCGTCCTCGTCCAGCTCGACCACCACGTGGGGCGCGTTGGCGTTCACCGCCTCGCTCTTCTTGCTCTTGGCCTTCTTGGCCACCTTCTTGGCCGCCTGCGCCTTCAGCAGCGCCGCGTCCTTTTTCGCGTCCCCCCCAGCGTCCGCGCCACTGCCGATGCACACGGACAGGCAAGTCACGCGCGGCTTGGTGAGCAGCACGGTGGACGCCATGGGCTCCACGGCCTTGTTCGCCTCTTCGGGCGCGTTTGCATCCAGTGAAAAGGAGGCAAAGTCCCAGATCTGGAAGGTGCCCGTGGACGTGGCCAGCACAATCCACGGCAGCTTGTCCTCGCCGTGCGGGTACACCACCTTCATGCACCGGATGCGCGCCGTGATGTCTTTGTGCGTGAGCTTGCCCACCAATCTGCGAGAACAACACACACCAAACAAGCAGCTCGCCGTCAGCACTCGGTACATCTTTGCTCGGGTTGCAAGCAGCAGAGCCACGAGGCCGCGCGTCCAGTCTGCAACGTACGTTCCGTCCGTCTGCCAGATATGAATATGCTCGTCGTCGCCGCCGCACACAATGTAGTCGTCCGTAGCGAAGACGGCGCAGTGGATCTTCTTTTTGTGCTCCAGCGTGCCCGTGAGCTGCAACCAACAAGCAAAGCACAGGCCAGCGTTAACGTCGCCGCACCAATGCGTCAGGGGATCGCGTCGCTGGGCTCTAGTCCCATCATAGCGCTGGCAAAACAAGACAACCCGCACCTCTGCATTCATGTTGAAGACGGAAAGGTCCTTGCCGAAGCCGAGTGCGTAGCGAGAGCCCTTCTGCGAGATCATGACCAACTCGGCCTCCTTCTCCAGCCGACGGATGAAGCCGATGCGGCCCTTCACTAGGTTCCACATGCGCAGCGTGCGGTCACGCGCCACGGACAGACACATCATGCCGCTCGGGTGCACGGCAATGGAGTTGATCTCGCCTCTGAGAGACAGCAAATGCCACGGAAAACGACGTCAGACCCAGGCTCGAACGAAAAACTCTCGGCATCCAGAATCCCCAGCGCACACTCACTTGTGCCCGCCAAGAATGTGCAGACAGTTCCAGTCGGACGTGCGCCAGATGCAGATGGAGTGGTCGCCGCTACCACTGAGCACGTGGCTCTGGCCGAAGAACTCGAGGCTCGTGATGTCGCCATGCTGCTCCATGAGGCTGCCCACCTCCACGCGCTTGTCCACGTTGTAGATCCTGCGCAAGTACAGCTTCGTGAGTACATACGAACAGCTACAGCACCTCACCGTGCGCTCCATCGAAGGTCCACTGCAGGCTCCGCCAAACGCACTTGATCATCTCGTCGCTGCTGCCCGAGAGCAGCGTCTTGCCTTGCTTGGCCGCCATGAGTGCCACGCTCTTGATGCACTCCGCGTGCGCTGCGTAGCCAAAGGTCAGCTTCATCTTGGTGCGCTGGCCGGTGGGCACCACGGGGCACTCCCACCCGTACAGCAGGCCCTCGTACGTGCCGGCGACGACGCGGATCATGCTGCTCTCCGTCATTCCTCGTCCAGTCCCGCTTTGCTTTCTCCGCCTGTTGATATTGGAGCTCTTCGCTGGTTGGCGGGGCGCAACGGGAATGACTGGCCGACCCGGTTAAGTACGGTTCGGTGGTAAAACATGTGGCTGAGCGGATCTCTTGGTGGCGGGAGTCAATTGGCATCTGCGACGTGTGAGCGCCTATTTTTGATGGGCATGGGAAATGCGGCTGGGATCATGTGAAGCGAGGCGAGGTGAGGCTAAATGCGCGGAGAAGCGGGCCTTTAAGCTGGGAATACCGCAGCGGAGATCGCTGCCGAGGCTTTTTTAGCGTGGGTCTGGCGTGCGTGAGCTGAGAGGGCCAAGGAGGGAGACCCAAGCGAAAGCGGAGCCATTTTCTCGCGTCATTTGCAGACACACCTCGGAAGCAGGAGGTCAAGCGGAGGACAAGAAACACCGACCCTCAAGGCAACTTTGCAACCATGGAGATCAACCTGGAAGTGCTGCCGCAGCACGGCGAGGACAACAGGATGGATGCGGGACTGGCGTCGCCCATGGGTGGCAAGCACCAGCGCAGCCGATCGCTCTCGGCCAAGTGGGCCAACGACAAGGCTCTGGCCCTCGAGTACCTCCATCGGCAGCACGTGAGGAGCTCGCGGTTGTATTGCTTCCAGCCGCAAGTAGCAGTTTCAGCTCGTCTGACGCTAGCCTCTCCGCTTGTGGTAACAGGAGGTGATCACGTGGATCGAGCACGTGCTGCAACGTAAGCTGCCGACCACGGATCTCTTCGAGGCTCTCAAGTCCGGCATCGTCCTCCGCGAGCTCGTACGATTGCACGCCTATGTCTTGGTTGCGTGCAACGATGATTTAGATGCTAACGACATCCGATTCGTTCTTGGTGTCATATTCCTTTGGAACTCGCAGGTGGAGGCGCTGTTTCCGGACGCTTCGAACTGCATGTCGCCCATCAGCCGCAATTACACCAAGCGGATGGCGCCCTGGAAGGAACGGGAGAATATCTCCGTCTTCCTCCGTCAGTGCAAGGCGTACGTTGTTGCTTCCTCTCACGGCGTAATTCGCTGGGTTGGCCGCGCAGCACTGCTAATACCCCCTCCCCATGATGCTGTTGTCCAGGCTCGGCATGAACAACCTCTCTTTGTTCTGCACGGACGACCTGTACGAGGGCAACGACATGCTGCAGGTATGAGTAGCGCCACTTGGTTTCTGTCTTGCTCTAGCAGTTCACGTGGCACAACCTCATGACTGTTTGTCATGTATACACCTCGTTAGGTTCTCTTTTGCGCCCAGCACTTCAAGTTGTTCGCGGAGGACCGCTCGAACGAGGTCTTCCACCCTGTCGCCAAGAACCAGCCTGCTGTATTTTCCAACCAGGATGTACGGCGCGTCAAGCAAACTCTTGTTGCATCAGTATCTACAATTTCACAGCTGTGCATTGGGACTTACAATGTGCCGTGACACCTTCTCCTGACCTACTGCTCCAGTTGGAGATGGCGCTATCGAAGATCGAGAAGTCAGGCATGGACTCCACGGCACTGCAAGGATTAATGTCTGGCAACAGCAGCAGCTCGTGTCCGGAGCAACGTGTAATCAAGGTAAAAAACGCTGAAGCCATCAAGTCTGCTGAGTCGGCGAAGGCGTCGGCTTGTTCGCCGATTAGCGAGGAAGCGGAGGAAGAGAATGAGGAGGAGCCAGCCGAGACTGACAACAGTGTCGAGCAGCAGCTGGAGTCAGAGCTGTATAACGAGGAGGGATACAACCAAATGCCGGAGGAAAAGCCTGACGTCGCTACCACTGAGGTCAAGGCTGAATCTTCCCCCGAGCAAGAGTTGGGAGATGATGTCGAAGACATCAAAGAGGCCGCTGAGTGCGAGGACGCCAGCGACATCAAGACTTCTTCTGAAGACTGCGAGCTGGAGGACAAGGCCACGATGGTAGTCATTGTCCACGTCCTCGCTGACATGGCGGCCGCCATTGAAGAGGCAGAAATCGCAGCTTATCAGAAGGAGTTGGCCGCTGCGCAGATGAAGCCCAGACAAGCAGAGTGCCACGTGATGGAAACGGAGATACCGAACACGGAACCTTGCGTCGACGTGGAGCTGGAGATCAAGACTGGGGTCATGGATGCAAGCAAATCAGACACGATGCTGCTGGAGATAGTGGACCACAAGGCAACGCAGATGCCGAGCGACGTCAATCTCCACCACAGCACGAAGACCTCCACGGAGCCGGCCAAGAGCGTCAAAACCAAGGTTTGTGCTTGCTCACCCTGTGCGTGGACCTCATGATGGTGGCGCCATTTCATATTCTCTCACTGTCTGTGCTTTAGAGGCAGGAACTCTCGGAGGAAGAGCTAGAGGCCGAGGCCATGGCCAAGTGCACGTGTGGCAAGGGCTGCTCTATCATGTAGCTTAGCCTAGACTGGGCTGTTTCCCTCCATCGGAAGAGTTAGGCAGTTCCCTTTATTTTCTTTTTATCAGCAGCAACGAACTTCTTCTTGCCGACCACGGACGTCTCGTTGCTCGCAACGGGAGGATGGTCCACTGCCGAGTTTATTCACTACAGCACACGAGCTGTTCGCCCGAGAGCTCGATGCAGGGCGTCTCGTTCTGTTTGAACGAGAGCATCAGCGTCTTGAACTCCTCAAAGTCCGAGCAGCTCAGCAGCACGTCGATGACATCGAGCGGGATCTCGTCTGCCAGCGAACACCACAGATTCACAGCAAGTGTGACGAGTGAGATTGATTTGCATCGCTGATATGCGGCGCTGTCTCGTGAAGCGAAGAATTCAGTACCTTCATGCTCTTGCATCTGAAGGCAGAGCTCATCCATTGAAAAGTGCTGGACAGATTCATACGACAAGCACAACACCGCGACTTTGAAAGCCTGGACGATGCAATACTTGCACGAGCCGAGATTGTGCTGACTCACCTCGAGTTTCTCCGTTAAGCGCTGCTCCAAGAAGGATTCTGCTCGAACAGAACGCCACACGTATCGGCCGACGTCAGGCTTTCGCGTTAGGCTCTTTCAACTCTTTTTTATGAGCAGATACCGATAAGCGTGGTGTAGCGTCGGAAGACATCCGTGTAGACCAGCTTGTTCTCCGACACGTTCTCGAAGATTTCTGCTCCAAAGCACCGCGTAGCAGCCAATCGCACCCGTTAGCCCACTGCCACGCCACCAGTTAATGACAAAAGGCCGGCCCGAGCGTCCTGACCGCAGTTATCGCGGCAGAAATCGCTCTGCATGTCCACGAACTCCGGGTCGATGAGGATATCCTGCAGCACGCCGACCATCTCATCGAACTTGGTCTCCTGCCGCATTTTGCCGCGATATCACCACCGAGACGTAGCAAGAAAGCCGTCGACGCCGTGAGACGAGCCGCGCTGGACCACACACGCTGTCGTTGGGCTGAAGGAGCCAGCGAAACGGAAGAAGCTACAGCGACAGCATGTTCCGTCCGCACTACTGGCACCCGCACGCACCTCCGTGTTCTCCTCGCCCACGTCATTGCTGAAGATCTCCTCGTCTTCAAAGCGACCGGCGTCCGCTACTTCGGGCCCATACATCCTCTCATCTGCCAGCCGCCGTCAGCACGACGCGGTGAGATAGTGTCGATGCTGCAAGACGCACGCAAAGCCTATGCGCGAGGTCACTCACCGTCCGACGCCGACATGGCTGGAGTTGGTTGGGATTGGCGGGGCTTGAACGATGGCAGGGGGACGCTAGAGTGCGGGAGAAGCGGAGATCCCGAGCTTGAAGTGCTGGGCGAAGGTGAAACCACTAAGGCGCCACCCAACGGGCGCCGAACGGCTGCAGCTCATCGTGGTACAGTTTCGTTGACAGATCGGCGAAAACAGAAAACGGTACCTGGTAGTTGGTACACCGTTCTCAGACGCGATACGGATTAATAGTATTGATATAAAGAGGGTGACGGAACCGGTTGATAGAACCTGTCGTTGCAAGACGGACAAATCAAGTGCTTGGAGCCTTGTTTCCGTATTTCTCGCCCGCTGTGCAAACTCTGTGCCAGGACGCCAGCCTATCGAGCAGGGTTCTGGCAGAACGCTCGATGGCGCGTGTGTAGAGTTGTGAACAGGGTAACCCCACGAGTTTAGCGCAGAAGTTCAGCCCGGCGGATCCTAGCAACGAATTTCTTAGGCAGAAATGCCCGCAACTGACTCGTTGCATCTCATACAAATAGTCGACATATTTCGAACCTAACACAAGTGTTGTCCTAGCTAGGAGGAAGGCGTGTTGCCTGTCCGCGCTCTATCGTTGTGCGGGGTCCCAAGTAAACCCATTGACACTTTCGGAAGCGTACTAGGACGGCAGATTATCCCTTATCCCTACGTGGGCATCGCGATCTTGAGACGTCATCTCACCAGCAGGAAGCGTGCGAACAACTTGAGTTACACGAGGACCGAGACCTACCGCACCGAGACCTACCGCACTTTTGATACGAAGATTATTCTTGACTTCTGCCGTTTGGCTGGAGCGCCGCGTCGATGGTGCCGTGAACAAACACGATCTCGAGACCGATTGCCTTTCGGCGCTAAATAAGAACCTGAAATACTTGTTGGAAGGACGTGCTATTGAGTCGTAAGTAAGCGTAATTCCGAAGTAGATATCCAAAAAAAAACTTGATTCTCCAGCAAATTCTTCGGGTCAAGATGGTACGTCTCCAAAATAGACTTGACGTTTGTATTGACAACCAAACCACCCATAACCTCTAATATAACGTGCATTTTGAGTAATGTCGATATCACAGGCAGTCTTTCCTATTTCCTCACCAATCAGGTTCGAAAAATCGGTATGCAATCAACATCCATCTAGGGATATAGTCTCGCGGCCCACTCATTGGCTGAAAAGTGTAACATTTCTCCATTTTTTAGCTTTTCTAAAATTCTACCGCGCCCTCCCTGTTTAGCCAGAGAGCGCCAGACCCGCTGCGACAACGCAAAGCCGTCATCAGGAAGCGGAGGAAGTGCTCCGCTGCGTGGCAAGCGATTCCTGCAGCTTGAGCGCGAGGCCTCGCTGCTGCCGCGCCTCTAGACAGAGGTCTCCGTCTTCTCTACGTGCACAGTCCGGCCTTCGCGGCGATCCGAATTGCTAGCATGCGGAAGAACGGGTGGGAGACACCCTTCCACGTGCTGCAGCTGGCCACTTGGGTGGTCTTCCCGCTCGTCATGGGGCTCTTCTTCGCCTTCTACACGCCAGTACTGGAGCGCACGGCCTCCATCGCGCTCAGTGTCGCGTACGCCGCCGCCTGCGTCTTCACGGTGGGCTCGGTGGTGGCCTGCACGGGCACGGACCCGTCCGATGACTGCATCCTGCGTCCCTCGGTACGTTCGCCTTTACGAACAACTGTAGGAACGACTTCTGCGGTACTAATGCGGTAGATTGCTGGTGTTTTCTCTGTAGACGATGCCAGACGGGCGCGAGTCGCGCCCCGAGAGTCATGTATACTGCAACGTGTGCATGAAATACGTGTACGTGCGCCCGTGTCTCGCCGTTTTTATCGTGGTCATTCGACGTCGTAGCCTGACACGCCTTCTTCTCTCTCACCTCGCGTTTGCTTGGTCTTATGCGCGCTATTCAACAGCAACAACCAGAGTCGACACTGCCGGCTGTGCGACAAGTGCGTGGACGTGTTCGACCACCACTGCAAGTGGCTCAACAACTGCGTGGGCAGCAAGAACTACCGCTACTTCCTGGGCTCCGTTGCGGGCGCCTCGGCCTTCTTGGCGGTGCAGATCGCCGTGGATATCTACCTCCTGGTGCAGTGCTACGTGAACGAGGACGATATCCGTGCCCACTCGGCCACCAGCTACGGGTGTTCTACACACAAGGACGATGCCACGGGCCTGTGCGTGGACGACGGCTACCACATATCGCTGCTGGCACTGCGCGTCATCCACATCGTGCTGCTGGCCTTCCTGGGCCCTTGGCTCTTCATGATCGGCCAGCTCGCGCTCTTCCACTTCCATCTCTGTACGTTGCATCGCTATGTGAAGCTCGGAAGACGCGGTGATCCGATCTGACGCTTGACCTGTGGCTTGCTTTGTTGTGTACATTAGGCATGGAAAACATCACGACGTACGACTACATTGTGCGCCAGCGCAAGCGACGGAACGCCCAGGAGCGCCAACAGGCCGTACGTGTGCACCCCGTGTACCATGTCAGCAAGTCCATCACGTAGTGCCGTCCAGGCGCTCGCTTTGCTGCGTTATAGACGATAGACCCGAGCCGATCATCATCTCATATGATGTTGGATGTATGCTTCAAGCAGTTGCACGGGCCGTGGTGGAAGCGCATGTGCTGCCAGCAGCCAGAGCCGAAGAGCAGTGGCCCAGAGACGAGCAAGCCGAGCGTGAACCAGACGACGGACTCGCGGCTCTCGGACCGCAGCGTGCAAAGCGAGGAGGAGGAGCAGGCGGCCATCGAAGCCGAAGTGGACGACAACCTCGAGGTGCTGAGCAACCAGAGCGGCGAGATCCGCGAGCGCGACAGCAGCCAGCGCGGCAGCAGTCGACGCGGCAGCGGCAGTTCCTACCGCGTGCGCAAGAGCAGCAACGGAGCGCCTCGCGGCTTCGGGCTGCACGTGAATCTGGGCGCGCGTGCGGTTGGAAGTGGCGCCATGTCGACCCCAGCCACCGGCGCCGGAGCAACGTACACGCCCACGTCAGACGGCAGCGAAACGGGCTACCTGGCGGCCCCAGACACGCCTGGCACGCCCGTGTCACCACGGTCCGACGCCGACAGCGCCTACTTCTCGGGCTCGCAGGGGGACGAGAACGAGACGCGAGATGCCGGTGGCCCGGGACTGCAGCCCCTGCCAGCCTACCGCGTCTCCAGCAGCTCGTCCATGGTCATGTACGGCCGCCCACCGGACGATGTGCCGCCCAACCACATTGTGTGAGGCGCCAGGGCAGTCGAATGCGATGGGGACACGACTGAAGCGCACGCCGCCTTCAGTAGGCCATGGGCTCTCGAGCGGAATGAGGAGCTGCCAGTATTTATGGCCCACATGACACGCAAAGAGAGACTCACACAGACACACAACATACCATTTCCACGAAAATAGCCTTTCATTTCTGCCGGATAAGGTCGTCTTGGCCAGCTCCAACGGCACTGCTACGGGCCGTGCAGTCGCTAGCCGAGCTTCGTCGGCGCGCGCGTCTTATTCCTCAACCACGGGCGCCACGTGGAAGACGTTGGCGTCGGCCTTGGCGCCAATGTTGACGTGCAGCAGCGCCACGATACCCGTCGGGGCGGGCGAGAAGAGCGTCTCCCCCAGAGGCCCCTCCGACGCGTGCTCCACCTTGAGTGACTCGAGCGCTGCCACGGCCGTCCAGCCGTCCATGTCGTACGTGTGTTCCTCGATGGTGGCTTCGGCCTGCGGCTCCAGCTCGCGCGTCTCCGAGACCCGCGCCTTGCCCGCAGCCTCCATCTCGTCCGACCCGAAGGTGGCCGTCACCTTCACCGTGTGCGGCGTCGAGTTCTTGAGCGCCACGGCTTTCACGTAGCTCGGTGCGGGCGTCATGCTTGTCTGGAGAGGCGAGATCTGCTGCTGCTGCTTGCTTGCTTGCTTCTTGTCTTCAACGTGCGCCGCGAGTTCCGATATGAGCTTCTTCCGCGGCAAGAAGGATCCGGGGGATTGTAGACGCGGTTGGGGTGGACCACCTTGCGAATCAGATTTCACGTCCCATAAAATCTGTCGCACGTTCGGGCAAAAACTTGCGGGGTGACAGAGAAGCCATCAAAAGTGACTACACAACTCGGACACAAATGACCAGGAATGTATGCGAGGAGCGCCATGAAGAGCTCAGCCAAGGTCGAACGCCGCCTGCACCGTTGAGCAGGCGATGCACGATGCATTAGGCCCGAGTCTGGCCGTACTCAGGCGTAGCGAGCCAAGCGCACCCGTCTTAGCAGCTTATAGCGGCCGTCTAGACGCTCTCCATGACCACGTTGGGCGGGTAGGCGCTGCCGCCCTTCATTAACCGGATCGAGTGCTGCAGGTGGCGCAGGCGGTCGATCAGCCCCTTCATCACCAGATTACGCTCGTACACTTCCTGCTCGTGTGGACGTCAGGAACAGCACAGCAGTTCGCGTCAGTGACCACAACCGACGCGGGAGTCGTAGTGGGTAGTGCATTAGTAGAAAGCAGGAGATAGCGCACCTTGCGCAGCTGGTTCCGTCGCTGGATGAGCTTCACCGTCGTGTCCTGCACCACACAAAACAATAGCGTGCACATTAGCATGTCATGGCAGGCAAAACGAGGCATATGGAACATGAGCGTTCGCAGCCCGACCTGCGCGCGCCACGAACCTTATCTGCGTCTCCCACTGTGTGCATTTGCTTCTTCTCTATCTCCTTCACGGCAGTGAGGAGCTCGGCGCTGGTCTTGACGTACTGGTTCTTCAGCGCCGCGATCTTCGTGTACGAGTCCTGAATCTCTTCGGGCGAGTACGGGATCACGGCCTGGTGACTGGCCCCTCCGTGCGCGTGGCCGCCAGCAAAGCCCGCCGCCAGCCCGTTCACCTCACCATGCGTACCATTCGCGTCATCCGAATGCACTTCGGCGGCGGCGGGAGACCGTGGCGGCGAGCCAGGCAGCTGCGCGTCCGCCGCGAACAGCTTGGAGCTTGGACGGAGCGGCGGCTTGAGGTTCATGTGCTTGGTCTCCTCCAGCACGTGGTATGCGATGGCCAGCAGGTGCGACAGCATCTGCGGGCCGTTCTTCGCCTGCGTGCGCCCCGCGGCGGCGCCAGCGCCAGCGCCAGCGCCAGCGCCAGCGCCAGCGCCAGAGGCCTGCTCGCTGTGGTTCTCCATTCGCACGTCGCCCGTAGAGCTCCAGATGCTTTATCGACTGGGAATTGGGTGGGGAAGTGCAGCAATGGAGGGCACAAATCTAGTGGACAACAAACCTAAGTGTAGGCTCTTGTTCCGATTTTAACAAGAGCAGATCGTACTTTAAGCAATTTGACGTGAGCCACACCAACCTTCGCTCCATGTTGAAGTGCAACGGACAAACGGTCGGAGACGTAACCAGATACCCCAGTCGGCCCAGTAGGTATCCATCGGAGCATACCAAACCTCTTCGTGGTAGCTACTTACTTGAGAGTACTTGTCTAAAGGTCTTGCCTCCCGCTGCAACTGATGCAAGGCCGTCTAATTCCAACTTGAGCCGCATATTCACCCCACGCCACCAAGCACCACAGCCCAACAAGCCATCTCTCCTCCATTCCATCCTGATGGAGGCGTCTTCCTCGTCTAGCGGCGGCGCCAAGGGCCACCAAGAGCCTGGAGCCGAGGTGAACGACCGTGACGCGCGCGTCAACGCGCGGCGGCAGCGCATCGAGGCGCGCAACGCGTCCAAGGATGACGCGACGCGCAAGAAGCAGCAGCAGGTGGCGGAGGCGCAGCGCATGGGTCGTGGCCAGCAGCAAGTGGCCGACAGCCTCAACCAGCTGGACCGCCGCAAACTGGCGGGTATCCGTCACGTGACGAGCGTGCGTGTGGAGGCCGACGACGCCGAAAACCGCCGGCGTGTGGAGGAGGAAGAGCGTCGCCATCAGCGCGTGGAGCGCTTACAGCACGAGGCCATTGAAAGTGGGGCCAAGAACGCCGCGGTAGAGATGCGTTGGGCCGATTTGTTCGAGTTCAGCATGCCGCAGGAGCTGCACAACGAGCTGGAGGCGCAGAACCGCGCGTGTGCCGAGATCCTGGCGTCCAAAGACGCCGTGATCCGCGAGTTCCAGGAGCAGCTCAAAGCCAAGGACGAGGAGTATGTGACGTCGCTCAAGGTACAGTCTGAAGAGGTGGAGAAGCTCATTGAGCGCATGAGCCAGCAGTACCGTGAGATGCAGGACGAGTACGAACTTGAGCTGGAGCAGATGGAGGACGCCTTCCTCAAAGAGCGCGACGAGCTCATTGCGAACAACAAGCTCGAGATTGACTCGTTATTCGAGCGGCGCCGCGAGATGGAGATGGTTTATATGGAGGCCAAACAGACGCGCGACGAGCAGTACCTCAAAGAGATCGAGGACTTGCGTGTGCGCGACGCTGAGGACTACAACGAGCTCAAGATCAAGCTGGAGACCAACATCCAGACGCTGGAGCAGCAGCTTGAGGAGATGCGAGCCACTTACCAGCTCAACACGGAGAAGCTCGAGTACAACTACCGCGTGCTCACGGAGCGCGACATGGAGAACTCGGCCACGCTGAGCCAGCAGAAGCGCAAACTGGCGCGGCTCAAGGATGCGCTGGGCACGCTCATTGCCAAGTACAACCAGACGGATGCACGCGACCGGCATCAGAACCAGGAGCTCACGGAGGAGTATCGCCGGCTCACCAAGCAGTACCGCGACCTGCAGAACAAGTACGCGCACTTCGAGGCCAGCGACAGCAACAAGTTCGATGAGGTCTGGCAGATGCACGAGGACGAGGCCATGCGCAAGATCGAGAAGCTGCTGGACGCCGACCGCATCATCCACGAGCAGCAGCTCGGGCTCACGTGGCGTCCGCCGGCACAGTCCATCCGGACCTGGAGCCAAGCGGGCAACGCGGCAGCTGCACAATCGCAAAAGCAGCTCGAAGGTGCCGGTGAGGCCGCGTTAACCGCTGCTGAGAGCGACAACGCCTCCGGTGATAAGCCCGTGGAGAAGTGCGAGGAGACCCGAGATGAGAATGGGGGCATGGGCGAGCATGATGACGACGATGACGAGTCAGTGGAGGTGTACACGCCGCCCGTGCGGAAGATCTCGGGCGCCAAACTCAAGTACATGCTCAAGATGCTGGCTTCTGAGGCCGGCTTCTTAGTGAATGGCAGCGTGCAGCAGGCGCTAGAGAACCTTCCGGACGACGAGGCGGAGCTCGTGAAGGCTGATATGATCATGCGCACGCTCGGAGTGGACAACGAAGAGGACATGGAGCGACTAATGGGCCATTTCTTCGAGGACCCGCGGCAGGAGGTACCTGTAGAGCCGCGCCACGGCGATAACAACAATAGCGAAGGCGATGGAGCTGGCCGAGACGCCAAGGATTCCGAGGCCAGCGCCGCCGCTTGGGGGATCGTGGTGGGTCCCGAGGATGTCATCCGCGTCATCAAGCGCTTCGTCGAGGTACGTAGCTACACGGCCATGAGACCAGCTACTCTGGCTTGTCTGGAATTCACACTGCGTGTTGCTTCTGTTTGCTCGTGTCGCTACAGGAGATGAACGAGCAAAAGCGTGCGGCTCCAATCTCGCGCATGGCTCGTCGGACGAACAGCGGCGAGGGCGACGCCAAAGGCAGTGCTGCAGGCAGTAGTTCAGCGGCGCGTAAGGCCAAAGCGCGCAAGGCTGAGAAAGACTACTGGAAGACCGTGGTGAAGGTCTTCCCGGCGCGGAAGTTGCGCGTCATGGACACGCTGGAGAAGGGCCTGACGGAGTATCACACGGCGCTGCTGCGGCGCAAGGAGCTCATCGACGACGTCACGGGCATGAAGGCGAAGAACGCTGAGCTCAAGAACCTGCTCAAGCAGTACCTGGCGGCTCCGATCAACGAGGACCTCATCGTGCCACCCACACAGATGCAGCTCTACCAGTCCTAGGATTGAAAACGTTGAAACAAAGACTTAAACGAAACGGCTACACTTTCTCTATTCATAGTGCAACACCGTGTTCTGTATACTTACATAGGGCAATCATGGATATCTTTGCACATACATCTGAGTTAAGTCTCCCCAATAGAGCGCCCTCGCTGGTCATTTGAGAAATCAACCCAGTTGAAGAATTGCTGGGGCGGAGATGGCGCGTGTGGGCTATGTCGCGCTCTTCTTCGCGAATGCCACAGCCGCGGGGCTGCTACGCGTCTTCGGCCAGAGTACGAGCGTCTGACGCGCGCTGTTCTCTTGTGTGGCGGCTGCGCGCCTGCAAGATGGGGCTAATCAGTAGTGTTGCTCCGCGACTCTTGTTCGGTCCGTGGAATCCCAGGTGTGTTGTCCCGGTTCCACCTCTTCAGCGAATGCGAGCATGCCGAGTACTCGAGCTATTGTGTGGGCAACCAGATCGTGTACAGGTACGCGCACAGGCTTGATATACGAGTTCTATGGGAGCTGTCGCCGTGACAACGTTTGCCTGACGTGTTCCTGGTGTTCAATGTATAGGATGAGCTTCAGCTTGAGCTCCTTCTTCCTGTTGACGACGCTGCTAAGCTGCGCCGTGGCGCGTGGCTGCGAGGGCGTTTGCTGCATGCTGCTCTTTCAGCTGCCGTTCTACGCCGCCATGCTCTTTGGATCGCTCTTCATTCCCAACGGTACGACGATAAAAAGGGCGACTGCGGCAAAAAGAGTTGAGAGTCTTACTAACTTACTCTGCTGTCAGATTTCTTTGACGGCTACGTGGACGTTGCACGTGTGGTATCGGCGGTCTTTATCATCCTCCAGATCATCATCATCCTTGACTCCACCTGTAAGACGGGGCTCATACCTCTCGCAGCACACGTGAAACAAGCTCCATCCGAGAAAGTTGATGATTTGTGCGCGTGTTGCTCGGCCCATAGACAACCTCCGGGACTTCATACTGGACAAGATGGACGAAGCCGACTGCGACGAGGACGTGCGCACCTCATTGCTGAGCTCGAGATCGGGTTCGACGCATAGCGACTGCGGCACCAAGACGATGTGGTAACGTTACTCGAGATTTCCCATTGGACGTGGATGTCGATTGCGTTAGCTCATGAGTGTATCTCGCTGCGTGTGCTCCATTGGACAGGGAGGTGGTGTACCTGGCGCTGGTGTTTGTCTGCGCGACGCTCTCAATCGCTGGCGTTGTGGTTATGTGCATGTGGTACACGGCCTGCGACCTCAACATGGCATTTATCTTGGTCACGGTGGTGTCCGTAGTCGTGCTCACGGCCTTGAGTGGTGTGTATTCCAACTCTTACATCAGCTCCTTATGCCCAGCTTGCCGTAGTCGAGCTAACGCCTTCGTTTCTCTTGCTTGTGTGTAGTGACGGAGTGGGCAAACATGGGACTACTGCCGTCCACCACAGTGTCGCTCTACCTCGTCTTCCTGTGCTTGCAGACGGTCCGAGCGAATCCGGATGCCACATGCTCGTCCTCCTCGCTTAAAGCTACCCAGCAGCAGCTCGAGCAGTCCGGCGTGATTACTAACGCGCTGGTAGCAGCCTTCACGATCACTTGGACGAGCTGGCGCACGTCAGCGACCAGTACGTCCTTCTTCGGTTCGTCGTCGCCTTCCTCGGGTAGACAACGGCTCCATGAAGCCGAGGACGAAGACTTGGCGAGTATTGGTTTGACTTCGGAACGCTTGGCCAAGGACGTACAGAGCAACGTCAACGAGGTACCCGAGTATCAGTTCCACGTACTCATGGTGCTGGCGTCATTGTACATGGCCATGGTGCTCACAAACTGGAGCAGTCCCGACGGGTGCGTTCACTTTGGATTTCGAGATCGTACCGCTTGCAGTCCTACTCACGCTTTTGCTGGTGTGTGCATGATACAGCACTTCTACCGAGGACGACCAAAAGACAACCATGTGGGTGAAGGCGATCTCGCAGTGGGTTGCCACGGCGCTCTTCTTCTGGACGCTAGTGGCGCCATCAATCTTCCCGGGTCGCGACTTCGACCACCTCTAAGTGCGCCCTTCCATCCTGCCAGAAGGTGGCATGGCGCATGCTTTCCAGTGAACGATGCAATGCAGAAGAGAACTGGAAAATCAGCACGGAGTATACACCGATGCCATGAACTGCCAAGCAACGCAAGCAAGGGACTGCAGAGGAGCTCACTCAAACGCCATCCGCTTTACTTCCGACTGCGCAGATCCACACGCTGTCGCTTCCGTCGCCCGGAGCCCGAGCGGGACTTTCCACCACCCCCACGCTGTTTCGTAGACGTCGCCATCGTCACGCGCAGCTTCTGACCGTCGCACATTGCTCCATCCAGCGTACGCATCGCCTCCGCAGCCTGCACTTCCTTGCCAAAGTCCACGACGTACGCCGCCGCCGTGTCCTTTCTGAACGCTACTACCCCAGCGCAGCCGTGAAACGCGTTGACCAGCGCCATGAGTTCTAAGGGCTGGTTGGACGACACGTAGATGGAGAACGACAGCGAACTGCTACCACAGTTGCTGCTGTTGCTGTCTTCCGTGTCGATTTGCTCGGCTGAAGAACTTGAGCCGCGAGGCTTGGAGACCTCGGCACTAATAACGGCTTCGCTGCGAGTCGAGACCGCATTGCTGCCCTCGATATTGTCGACACGTGCCGCGGGGTACGCCACTTGCTGTTGCGGCATGTACGAGAACGGATATTGCGGGCCTCCGCATTGGTAGTATGGCGCAGTGTCCATCCACGTGGGCACGGCTGCCCCAAAAGCTTGTTGCTGGCGTTGCTGGTAGTTCTCTGAGGTCCCATACCCAGCAGCATATCCCTGGAATTGCTGCTGTGGGGGAGGATATGCCATCGGATAGTACTCGAAGCTTGCGGACGAGCCCGCAGGACTGTGATACCCGGCTGAGTTGGCTTGAGCCGCTTGTGCAGCGTGTGCATACCCCGTCACTGCCATTAGCGATGCTTCCGTCTCAAGACCACGGGCCCGCGATCCAGGTGGAGGTAAGGGAGGAGGGTACTGTGGTGGGTAATACGCCTCCACCGCAGTGTTTCGCATCAGATGCGCGAACCGTGCTTCCACTGCACGCAAATCCACGTCTTCCGAGGACCCCGTGACCACGCGCTCCCCTGCCGTGCGGTGCAAGCGCATGGGTTCGTCGTTGCCAGGAACACCATTGACCCCATGGGTGGTCGTGAACAAGCTTGGCGCCATGATCACAATCGCTTGGAGGTACTTGCCCGAGCCGAGCGGCAGCTCCATCTGGTGGAGTTGCAGTGCCGCCTGGGTCGCACTCTGCTCGCTTTCAAACTTAACGAAGGCCACCCCTTGTGCCTCGCCCGTGCTCTTAACGACCTTGATGTCCATGAACTCCATCCCAGCGTAGGACGAGACGACTGCAGACAGCATGTGCGTGGCCAAGAAGCGATCGTAAAGCAGCAGGATCCAGAGCCGCTCGTGACTTCCCGTCGTAAGCGTATTCGGGTCACCAGACTGGGCACTTGAATTTGAATTGAGACTCTGCCTCGGGCTCGGCGCTGTGGGATAGTGGACGCCTTCTGCTTCGCCTACCAGCTTCGGTTGCTGGGAAGTGGGAGGCTGTAATATGCTGGGTTCGTGCGCAAACGAGAGCTACATAACGAATGAGCAAAGTCAGTTGACGCGCTAGCAGTGTAATACTCACGCCAATTCCAATGCATGCTGCGTACCGTCATGAACTCGTTCTTTTCGGGATCGTCTGCGTCTTGTGCCGACTCTTCTTGGAACGATTTCACGACGGCTGCCGCGGTAGTAGGCTGCACATAGCACAGTAGGTCACGTCAGTACGAGTTACTTGTTCCGAAGAAGAGAAAACGGCGCGTCGAGCGAATGAAGTTCTCGTGTCGTTGTCCAGAGCTTGCTCACCTTTGAGTACCGCATGTAGGCCATTGTTTTCACGCGGCCAAAGCTCTTGACCAGCTCGACCGACTCCAAGTCTCCGTAGACAGCAAACATGGCCTCCACCTCCTGCTGCATGAACTGTAGCAATGCAGAAGTGGCTCGTCAGGCGAGCAGCGTTTGGGCCGATAGAGTACGGCACAGTCAGTCAGCGCACCTTGTATGTGGACGTGAAGAACAGCTTGGTCTTCATAAACGCCGACTCAGCCTCGAGTTTCGCGGCTGGCCCACTGCGAGCAGCATAGGCATTTGGTGCAGCACAACGCAGGTCGCGTTCTCGGTCGCGGCTTGCATCAGTCGCTTGCTGTTTTGCTAAGCGGTAGGAATTCTCGATCGTGTTGTCAGAAGACTGGCGCTTGCACGGTTTCTTGACAATCGTCTCGGGAGCCAGAGCTTCAAGCGATAAGCTCATATCGTTCCGATCCGAGAGGTTGGGAGACGGCGACCATAGCGGACGAGCAGCGCGCGTTCGAGGGTGGAGCGTCGGTGGTGGTGACGTCGTGGTGTTGCTGCGTTTGCGACGACTCCCACTACCATCAGAGCCGTCTTCAGTGCTTGAGTCACTACCATCCACACTCTGACGTCGTCGCCGTAAGTGGTGTTTCCCACTGCGCAGACCCACGCTTGCCGCTACTCGCCCACGCGATGCATCAAGCGGTGCACCAGTCGCCACCGGAGTTGAGGTCAAGGAGACCGAGCCAATACTGGACGTAAGTAGATCTGTGCTCGTCTCTCCATCCTCGTCCGTCCCATTCTGCTCCACGCGCGCCGCAGTGCCCAATCCAAACCTTTGCGGCTCCTGCTTCACTGCAGAATCTGCCGCCAGGAGTTTATCATCTCCAGGTTCGCTCTTCACACGCTCGGCGGATGATACCAGGCGCTCATATGCGGCATTGAGGCCCGGTGCAAGCGAGTTATGCCCCCGTTCTTGCTGCTCCACTGCCGCTATCATGTCATCTAGTACCATGTGCACTTGTCTGAGCGTTCCGTCAGCCAAGCCATCAGTAGGCAACTGAGCAGAGATAACTTGATCCGCTTGTAACTCCTGTTTCACGGGCCGCGTACTGCCAGAGCTGCCGAGATTGCCCTCGTCCAGGGGATTACGGCCCAGCAGAACGGCGGATGCGCTTCGGCAAGGCGCGCCAGGAAGTGCTGCGGCGGGCGGACTCGAGCGCTGGCGCTTGCCAGGCAGCCGCGCGTCCAGTCCGCCGTCGACTTCGCACCGGATGCCGCCTTCCTCCTTTTCGTCGGGGTCCTGACGCGCGTGCTGGCTCCTCTTGAGCTTCCCGTTGCCTCCTGCAGGCTTCTCCTTGGCGATGGTCACTTTGAGGATGTGGCCATCGTCCAGCTTTAGGCGATCCAGCTTCTCAATCGCGGTCGCCGCGTTTTCCGGGTCCTCATATTGCAGGAACGCAAAGCCCTGGCGCCATACCACCGCATGCAGAACATCGCCGCTGTCAGTTTGAAGCGAGAGCCACAGCAGCGCAGCGACGACAGAATAAAGAATGAGGCTGGCCGCACGTACGCGAGACTTCTTGCTACGGTCCAGCGCCAAGTGCAAGTGCTTGATGGGCCCGCAGGCCGAGAAGAGCGCACGCAGCTCGTCCAGTTTCCGGCCGCGGCCGCAGACGATGAAAAGGCGGGAGAGCTCGGAGCGACTGAAGTCGCGCGCCGCAGCCGCAGCCACGGCTACTGGAGAAGGAGAAGCCTGCGCCTCGGGCTTCTGGACGCGCGACTCGTCCGCACGCCGCGCGCTTACGACCTCTTCGGCGCCGCTTACTTGCGCTTCCACCTGCATCTTCTCACTCCATGTCATTCAGCTCTGAAGAAGTGGAAGACCCGGCAAATTACAATAATGGCCATCTCGGTATTGGGGAGTGCGGCTCGCGTGAAAATGGGCGAGCAGAATGTCGTGGGGAGCTCCAAGGTACGGCGCAAATCGCTGCTCTTGCGCCTCTTCTGGCACTCGCTGGGAGACACCTGCGGCATGCAGAGCTTGCTGCGGATCTAGCGCGTGTGCTGGGCCTCACTGTGCGCTTTCTCGTTCTCTCTGGACTGCTCTGTGCCTCGCGGATCAGTTGCCGACGCTGCTGGTGCGTTGCTCTCCCTGCCTCCTCCACTCCGCCTCCCCTGCTTGCCATTCTCCATAGCTGTCGCTTCCTGCTCGCGCTCCGCTCACGAACGCTATGCCAACCGATCCACGCGCATTGCCATCTATTGCATGCTGCAGGGCAGCGCGGCCGCGGGCATGATCGGCCGAGTCTTCTGCCACCCGCTGGACACGGTCAAGGCTCGACTGCAAGCCAGCACCACCACGGGCCAGACCATCGCGGCGCAACTCCAGCTTCGCGCCTTGAGGTGCGGCTCCACCCTCGCTCCCGTCACTCCTTCCCATTGCGGCTGCAGGCTCATTCCCTTCCGTGTCTCTCTCTCAATGTCAGTCCTCGCCACCTCCGAGGCCTCTATCGCGGCCTGGGCGTGAGCATGTTAGGCTCGGCGCCAGCCACGTGCCTCTATCTGACGTCGTACGAGGTGTCCAAGGACGCGCTGCTGGGCGTTGAGAGCTTCCGAGCCAGCCCGTCGCTGCTGTATCTTGGCGCGGGGATGGCGGCCGAGGCGCTGAGCTGCGTGCTCTGGGTCCCCATCGACGTG
>JAADYJ010000057.1:0-47333 GCA_023338205.1 Halophytophthora polymorphica | reverse complement strand
TTTCGGACGTCCAGGAACTCTCTCGAGCAGGGCACTCGGCCGTGCATGCACGGGGGCTGAGCAATCGCAGCCCCATGCGGGCATCCGAATAGCCGACCAGCACTTCCAGCAGCGGCCAGTTGGTCGCGGCGCCCAACGCCGCTTTTTTCGCGTGGTGGATGGCCTGGCTCGGTGGGCACAACGGACGCTTTGGAGCCATCGCGGCCAGGAGACTTGATGGCGCGTGCTACTGTGCACAGCGGGCGTCGAGTGGCGACCAACCACTCGCGCTTCTGGCTCCGAGACGGCTTCAGCGTTCGGTTCGAGCCGCATTTGAGCAGCGCCTTTGAAAATTTGCGCGGTGTGCATCGCCGCGCGGGTGAGTCGGAGTGGCTAATCTCCGTCCGGGCATGGGATTTGGCGCTAGCGTCTGTCGTTTACGAGCCTGGCGATACTACTTCCTCGTGGCTGCCACCCAGGCATGTTTCGACAAGCCTGCGGCCTAGGAGATTGCATAGGAGGCCGCTCGCGAGTTGCGTCGCGGCGATTTTGATGGCAAATTGCCCGGTGGCCTCAGGAGCGGCGGGTATGACTGCTCCGGCCGCAGGAGGCCCAGAGAGTGACCGTCGCTGATCGAGAGTCGCGCTGGACCTTCAGCATGGCGCGCCATAGATGGGCGTGGGAAGAGTTCTTCCGCCATGGCCCTGTCGGTCGACTGTCGATTGCTGGGCCCAGCGCGCTTGGCGGATACCTTTTTTGCGTGGCCGATATGCAGCTCGAGAGCCCGTGTGGTGCCTATAGAGTGCATGCGACGTGGAGAGGCATGAAGGAGCAGGCAGCGGCTTCATGGATAGCGCTCGGGCACAGCTTCTACCGAGCGTCGGGCCGCGTGGACAGCCACGTCGCGCTGCAAACGGAGAGCCACAGAGACGGAGGGCTTTCTACGGCTGCAGACACACGGGGTATTGAGGGTGGCGAGCGCCAAATGCCGGCCGTCTCGGTGACCAAAGTGCAGCTTCTGGTCGCCGTCTGCGGAGACCAGCGGGCTGCTGACGTACTTGCAGTTTTGATAATTACGAATCGGCCCAAGTTGCCACTTGAGGGAGCTCTGCAATAAGTTGAGTCTCAAATAGCAAATGCACCCTTTTTGGACAACCGTGCCCATGTCCAGACACTGCGGGGCGGCACTGGCGATAAGGGGGGGGGAAGCATGTCGAAGCGAAGTGCGCCGAGCACTATGGGCGGGAAGCGGCGGCGGGGCGAGCAAGAAGCCGCGGAGACGCAGCCCCCACGCGCGCCTGGAAGCCACGGCAACGCCCCGCCGCTGCGCGATCCCGCGGTGCCCTTCACCATCCTCCCACCCACGGAGTCCGCGCTCTCAACGCGCGCTGTAGCGTCCGTGACGGACGTCAGCGTCGACGCCAACTCGGCGGAAGTTCCCGACGCGACGCCAAGTGTAGAGCCGCTGCCGGCGCACCTGGAGGTGACTGTGCCCACGATCGACAAGAACACGTTCGAGAGCTGGGATGATTTCCACGCGTACCTGACCGAGTACCAGCGACGCACCTTCCAGGTCTATTCCATCCGCACCGCCACGCCCGTGTCCACGCGCAACAAGCGGATCAAGGAGAAGTACGAGCGGCGCGGCCAGGACGTGCCGCCCGGAGAGCTGCTGCCCGAGGCCATGGGCGCCTACAGCAAGGCCGTCGTGTGCACGCACTATGGGCGGCCGCGCTCGCGCTCCACGGGCGCCCGGCCGCGCCAACGGTCCCGAGCCATCATGTGTCCGGCACAGATCACGCTGGTGCTGCGTCGAGACTTTGCCACTGGCCGCTGCCTCGTGCACGTGAGCTCGCACCGCGCGCGACACAACCACGCGCTCTCGGACGGACTCTATCGCGAGCACCCGCGCGTGCGCAAGGTCACGGACCCGGCGGTGCTGCGGACAGTGGAGGCGCTGCAGCAGGCCGAGGTGGCGCCGGCCAAAATCCTGCAGTACGTGCGCGACAACACGGACAAGCAGGTGCTACCGCGCGACGTGCACAACCTGCTGGCCATGCTGCGTAAGGGCGGGTCGCCTCCCGCCAGTGTCGCGCCGCCGTTCCGCCTCCGAGAGTCTGGATCTGCCTCCAGTCCACCGACGTCCACCTCGCCTTTAGCTCCGTCTAGGGTGGCTACATGTACTGCTACTTCTACTGCAGCTGTCCAGTTATCGCCGGCGACGCAGGTGGCCGTGACGCCGCAGCCAAGCGGGCAATACGCCAAGTTCCTCGCGGCTTTCGACGTGGCCAAGCAGCTAAGCGAGGCGTTGGCGTCCATGAGCGCCGAGCGCTTCGAACACGGACTGGCGGAGCTGGGCATGTTCCTGCGCATTGCCGAGAGCGGCCGCCAGCCCATTGTCACCACGCGGGAGGCCGTCAAGCACGTGCAGCGCCAAGCAGTGCAGGAGGCCGTCCTGAGCGGCCCGCAGCCGTCGTCAGCCTCAGACTCGAGGTCTGTGTCTTCGAATGCCGCCAGCAACTCGGACGAACCTGCTGCTGGAGTCGTGGAGCCCAGCACTGTGACTGACGACGTCCACAGCCGCGTGAACTCGGAGGAGAGCGAGCAGGAGAGAGAACTGTAGACTGGGGACGCTCCAGCCTCGGAGACGAGGAAGAAGCCAACTCGCCGCGGCAAGAAGGAAAGACCGAGCGACGAATGAACCCCCTCACGTGTTACCTGTGGCTCCAGCTGCTCTGCTTGCTATCCTGGCGTCCTGGCGTCCTCACTCACTCTCACTCTGGCCCTCGGCTCGGCTTGGCTCACCTGTCTGCGTCGCTGTGTGCCGCTGCGTATGTGTCTGTGCGTCTAGGCCAACAAGCGCTCCAGAGTGTGCTGCAGCAGACTGCTGAAGGCCTTCTGCTCCGTCTTGAGACAGACCTTGGTGGCGCCCGAGCCGTCGAACGTGAGCTCGAAGAGCGCCACCACGTTGGTCATGGTCTTGGCCGAGAAGTAGGCGATCTCCTTGCCGTCGATGGGCCGCTTGGCCACGTACAGCACGTTGCTGCGCTTGAGACGCTCGGCCACGGCGTCCACGTCGCCCGGTGTGGCCAGTGAGAAGTAGTGCTCGTTGCTCTCGCTGATGCCCTGCCAGAGCGAGATGAAGGCCGCCTTGTCCATGCCGCCGGCCTCCGTGAAGAGCGCCGCGAGCTCCAGCTCCGTCTGGAAGTAGAGCACTTCGCCGCTCGAGTTGTTCTTGATGGCCACCTGCAGGTTCAGGTTGGGCGCCACCTGCGCGTTCACGAACGCCGGGTTCACGCCCATGGACAGCACGTGCGACGTGCTCTGGCCCGGAGCCAGAGGCTGCGGGAACGTCACCGTCTGCTGCATAGGCACCACGCCAAACGTGCTCTTGTTGAGCTGGATGCTCACGCTGGCCACGGCCGAAGAGCCCTGGTTCTCGTAGTCCGCGTCCAGCACAAACTGGCCGTTGTGCCGCGTGAACGCGCCCTTGAGCACCAGTCCTTTGCCCTGCTGCGCCGTCATGAGCACCTTCTTGTGCACAGCGGACACCGGAGCAGGTGGCGCCGACACGGGCCCGCCAAAGATGTCTTCCAGCCCGCCACCGACCGACGAAGTCGCCGGAGCAGCCGAGGAAGACGAGGAACCTCCGCCGATGCTCAGGTCGCCCATGTCCAGGAGGTCTACGGGCGCGTCGGCCTGCTGACCGGCCGAGTCCTCGTCGCCCTCCTCGTCTTCGTTGCTCTGCTCGTCGCTCTCGTCTTCCGTGCGTCTCTCGCGCAGCTCCGAGACCGTGGAGCGCACCACAAAGGCGCTGGGCATCTTGTGGTAGACGCTGGCCAGCGTCGAGATCTTGCCGATGAGGTCGTCCAGCATGCCCGGCTCAAGCGCAAACGTGTCATCGTTGATTACAGGTTTCTCGGCCAGCACGACGGCGTGCGCGGCCTCCGGGTTGGCCGACAGCAGGCGCCAGTACACGTAGCCGCGGTCGCGCAGGTCCGGGTTGTCCGACTCCTCCGTGGCCTTGTGCAGCACCTTCTGCACCATGTCCTGCGTCTCATTCGGGCGCTTGAGGAAGAGCTTGACCGTGGCCGTGAGCAACTGGAGCTGCACCTGGGCCGTCTCGTCGTCAAAGCCGTCCATGAACGAGTCGAGTAGCTCGTCGGCGTTGTCGATGCGCTCGGCGTACTCGCCGATGATCCAGATCATGGACGCCTTGGCCTCGGGCTCGTCCAGCGTGTCCAGGTTCTCGCACAGCGTGGCGATGATGCTCTCGTACTGGTTGGGGTACTTGCGGAAAATGTCCTTGATGACCACGATGGCTTCCTGCACAATGTAGTTCACCTTGGTCTGGATGAGCTCGAGCAGCACGTTGATGCACTTTTCGGCCGCGCGCTCCAGCTTGACGGCGCAGCGGCCGATGGCGCGCACCGAGCGGCGCACAAAGTCCACGTCCACCTCCGTCGCGTACTCCTTGAACTCGAGCAGCACCTGCTCGATGTTGCGCTCCGAGACGAGGCGAATGATGATCTCGAGCTTCTCCATCTTGACGTAGATCGGGTCGTTGTACTTGCAGAAGAAGACCTTGATCTCGTTGGCCAGGATGGCTGGCCGCTTCTGCACGATGAGGTTGATGTTGCGCAGAGCCACGTACTGGATCTCGGGCTCGGCCGAGAGCAGCGTCACCAGGGGCGGCGCCATCTTGCGCGACAGACTGCGCTCCGTGTCGGCGTCCGAGACCTTCTCCAGGAACTTCATGATCACCTTGACGGCCGAGAGCACCACGGCCGAGTTGGCGTGCTGCAGGCGCGGCGTCACGCGCTCGATGATGCCCTCCGCCTCCCGCGAGTCCGCCGGCGAGTACGTAGCCAGCGCGTCCAGCACGAAGACTTGGCCCCACTCGTTGCACTCGTTGAGCGCGGCCAGCAGCTTCTGCAGCACCGACTTGGTGATCTTGAAGCTGGTGGCGCCGCCGCTGTTCTCCGAGATCTCCGAGAGCGCCGCCACGGCGTTGGCCACCACGGTCGGGTTCGAGTCCGAGATGAGCTCGCGCAGCGTGTCCAGGAAGCCCTGCTCCTCCACGAGCTCCGGGTTGATGTCGTAGAGCTTGGACACGCAGATGGCCGCCGTCTTGCGCACGTACGGGTCTTCGTCCTGCAGGCAGCGGCGCAGCGGCTCGCACAGGTACTCCGTGATGCGGTCCACGCGGATGCAGCCCATGGTGCGCACGGACAGCGCGCGGATGAGCGGGTTCGGGTCGGCCGCATCCTTCACGAACGTGTTGACGGCCAGGATGGTCAGGTCCGGGTTGCTCTTGGCGTAGTTGATGAGGTAGAGGTACACGAGCTTCTTGAGCTGCGTGTCGGCTGGTAGAGCAAGACATCATGGCGTTCAGGAGAGCGTTAGAGGTCCAAGAGGAGAGACGTTCATAGCTGGCATCAGCAGCAGTTGTCCGAGAGAAGAAAGAGAAGAGAGAGCCACGCACCCGTCTGGATGCAGTTGACCACGTCCGTGAAGAGCATGGAGACGTCCTTGCCCACCGTCATGTTGGCGATCACCTTCTTCACGGCATCCTTCTTCTTCTCGCGGCTCGGGTTCGCCAGCTCCTGCCGCAGCTCGTGCGTCTCGCCTGCGTCCACGCAACGCGACACATCGCCCACAGCACCGTCCATACTTGTCAGTCCTCTCTTCCATCGCACAGAGACACACACCGCGGCACACACAGGCGGAAGCCGCCCCCCACTGCACGCGCAGAGCGGCACCGTACCCTTCTTGGTGGTGCTGAAGAACTTGGAGTCATTGGCGGCGCCCGTCATGCGCTTGGCCAGCGCGGCCATGGTGGGCATGGCCATCTTGCTGGCTTGCTTGATGATGTCTCGCCGGTCGGTCGCCGTCGTGCTCAAGTGTGCGGGTGAGCGCTTCCCACCGGACCGGGGGGACTCGCTGCGTCGGGCGGGCGGGAGGGGGAAGGACGCGCCGGACGGTTTCCGCACGTCGGGGGCTCCACTCGAAGCGAGGCGAAGCTGCTGCTTCAGTTCGGAGCTGCTCGAGCAAAATGGGGTTTCCAGGGAGGGGGCGGCCTGGGCCGAGTAACGGAAGCGAGTTTCGACCAATCACATGCGGATACGTGGTGGTGCGGGCGACACGATTGGAGAAAAACCCGCGAGCGGCGGCGTGGGATTGGTCGAAACGGGGCGGATACGGATCTTCTGTGTGCCTTGGCGCCACGCGTGAGGTTTTGGTCCGTTGTCGGTCGCGAGCGGATACCTAATCGAGATACGTTTGCGCAGCTGATTTGGCGGAGATTCGGGCTTGATTGGCACTTAAACGAGTCGCCCGGTACTTTGCCGAGGTTTGCAGCCAACTTGGACGACGCTTCAACACTGACGGTTCCGGTCAAAGGTCGAAGATGGCGACGGCATAGCGGCCAACGCCACCTCGCAGTCCGTTACTTGCGGCTCTCTGCATTCCTGGGGACCCTCACGACTACCTGTAACCTCTGCAGACGATTCTGCCCTCGGAGACAGCTACTGGCCGCGCTGGGCGAGCCACAGGCTGCGCTCAATGACGCCGTCCATCACATCTTGGAGCAGCGCGTTCTCTCTGTACAAGCAGGTTCCACCCGCATTCCATGCAGCCACAGGACCCATACGACAGCGCAAACGACTGTAAGTGGGGTTGAGCGTGCACTTTGTCTTGTCTGGCTGGGTCTGCGTCCTCAGCAGCGCCCGCTTGTCCGCTCACTGCAGCCAAGGAAGGGCCAACGTACCGGAGCGCAACGGGCTGGTCGAACTTACCCAGTCGTGGCGGCAGCCAGCCCTCGCTCGCCGCCGTGCCAGGCGCTGGTGCATGTAACGCAACGTGTGGGGCAACTGATAACTCCAGCGCGCCAGCGGGGCCGCCGATCGTCTACACTTGCACGCAGCGCAAGGTGACGCGTTGGCTAACTTGGTCCGTCGCGCAATCGCTCGTTGCCCGGCTTCTAGCGCACGTATAGCGCCGTGGAGCGCTGCGACTATACCGTGAGCGCCTTCTGCTTCTTCTTGGCAGTGCTGCTGTCCGCCTGCCTCTCGCTGGCCAGCGGGAGCACGCCGCTCGCAGCCAAGTACACGGGACTCCTCTCCGCCTCGTTCGTCATCTTCGCCGTCCAGGGTCGAGCCGCAGAGTGTTGGCCAAGTGACCAACACTTGACAGAACCTACCTTATGTCATATATACGCAGGGTTGAAACCTCCTACACTATATTATTTCCGGTATGCGCAACAATTTATGCATAGTTGGTCACCGTCCAACACCTCCTACACTTGATGCTTTGCGGTATGCCCAGCTTATCAAGGATAGCTGTGGACTCCGGAAAAATAGTGATAAGGTTTAGGAGGTTTCCATAAATTGGGCAAAAAAAGACTTTCAATTGGGCGCATCGACCTAGGTTACAGCTCAGAACCTTATTTACGCCAGCTTCATCGTCACACGTCGCAGATTCGGCTGCAAGTGTACCCATGTAGCTGGCGCTGATCACTATCCACGGGCTTCCTCGCCCGGAGCGCCCCCTTCCTGCTCCTCAGCCTCCAGCTCCATGGCAATGACCGCGGGGGACAGCGCCAGGAAGGCGGCCCGCGTGCGCGCGGCCATGGAGTTGCCCGAGAGGCAGAGCCACTCGAGCGAGGGCGAGATGCAGCGCTTGGCGGCGCCCAGCTTGGCCACGAGCAGCGCCAGTGGCTCCTCGGTAATGTGGTTGTGCGCGAGGTTGAGCTCCCGCAACGCGCGGTTCTTCTCTAGCGCGCGCATGCAGGCCATGAGCCCTTCGTTGGCGATGCGGTTGCGCGCGAGGTTGAGTCGCCGCAGCGTCGCGTTCATGGAGAGGCAGGCGAAGAACCTGGGGGCGCGTTTTGCATCCAATCCGGAGCGTGCCAAGTCCAGCACCGTGAGCACCGCGTTAAACTTGAGCAACTCACCGAATCGCACCGCGGCGTCGACGTCCAGCTTGT
Organism: Halophytophthora polymorphica; assembly: GCA_023338205.1. Taxonomy (NCBI): domain Eukaryota; phylum Oomycota; class Peronosporomycetes; order Peronosporales; family Peronosporaceae; genus Halophytophthora; species Halophytophthora polymorphica. The sequence goes on along the minus strand of JAADYJ010000057.1, from coordinate 39,367 downwards.
TGGAGCCAATGTGCAGGCTCTGCAGCGTCCGATTGGTGTTCGTGAGCGCCGTGGCGACGCGCTGGGCCTGCTCAGTGCCAATACCCACCGCGGCGGGCCCCGAGTCCACCGTTTCGGCATCCGTGCCGCCCATATTGAGCTGCTCCAGGTGCGTATTGCGCTCCAGCATGACCGCGAAGGCCATCGCGCCACGTGGCCCCATGGCGTGGTGCTCAATGTCCAGTACTCTCAGACTCTGGTTCGTTTCGAGCGCCGCGGCCAGAGCCTCGGCTCCAGCGGGACACACGTCGTTCCAGCGCAAGTGCAGCTCCCGTAGCGTCGCATTGCACCGCAACCCATCGGCCACGGCTACTACGCCGCGTTCCCGCAGCGCGTTGCCACGTAGATCCAGTCTGTGAATGGACTTGTTGCGTGCTAGCGCGTCGCGGAAGCCGGTGGCGCCGTCGTCGCCAAGCTGTGTCCAGCTCAAGTTGAGGAACCGCAGTGCGCTACTGGCCGCGAGGCACTCGGCCAGTGCTTGGCCGCCTACCGGGCCCAGCGGGTTGTTCTCCAGTTCAAGAGTGTGCAGAGTGGCGTGGTTGCGTGCACCTTGGGCCAGCGCACAGGCGGCGGCGGCGTCCAAGCCGCAGCTATTGAGCGCCACGCGGCCGAGGTGCAAGTGGTGGTACATCTTCTTGGCCAGAAAGGCCACTTCATGCAGGGCCAAGACGCGGCCAGACACATTGAAAGCCGCCAGCTCCTTGTGGTCCCTCTCGTTGGCCGCCACGGCCACGATCGCAGTGGTTCTGGAAGCCGAGCCGGCAGCGGGGAGTCTCAATCCGTTCATCTCCTGTGTGATGCGGTTCAGCCACAAGCACTTAGCCAGCACCCAGTGGTCCAAGAAGTGTTCAGGCGTCACGACGAATGCCAGCGACTCGGGAATGTCGCCCGAGCGCACGTTCCCCCGTAATTGCTGCACAGGGATGGTCATCTCGTGCAGGACGAGGCTCTCCAGCGTGCTGTTGGCCGCGATAAGCTCGCCCACGCGTTCACCGTCGTCCACGAAGAGCCCGACGTTCGCCAGGTTCACATGCCGCAGCGTCGGACATCGCTTGATGGCCAGGAGGAGCGCCTCAACACCGCGTCCTCCGATACCAGGGTTCAAATGGAGATCGAGCGTCAGCAAGTGGCCGTTGCGTGACAGTAGCCTCGCGAGAACGAGTGCGTCGAGTTCCAACAGCGCTCGAGATGGAAGCTGCACCCAGCGAGAGGTCTGCAGCTTGTCAACGGGCAGTGCAGCACGCGAACCAGTGAGGTGGACCACGGCGAAGCTATCGTTCAGACGGCGCAACGCAGCGACCAAGCTCTTGGTGCACTCGTAGTCGAGGTTGGCCAGGTACTGCGTGCCGTCGTCGGCCAGATCACGGCCGTACACACGGAGTTCGCGGAGTACAAAGTTGTCTCGCAGCGCGGCCAGCAGCTGGAGCACCGCCACTGGGCCGAGCTGGTTCCACGACAAGTCGCAGCACGTCAGCGTCTCGTTCTCGCGCAGCGCACGTCCGATCTCCAGTGCGCCTTGTGATCCGAGTCGATTGTCGCCAAGGTCCAAGTCCAGGAGCATTGAGTCCGGGCTGTCTTCCAGGGCAGCTGCGAGTTCACGAGCCCCGAGGGGGCCGATCCGATTGCCCACAAGGCTGAGCTGCGTGAGCGTGGCGTTCACAGTCAGCGCTGCGGCCAACGCGCTCATGGCCGTGTCGTCAATAGCCGCGTGCTCCAGTTTGAGAGAAAGCAGCGTCGAGTTCACCCTCAGCGCCTGGAAGACGGCGATGGCTCCACGCGCACCAATCTTGAGCGTGTTTGTGTTCGTTTCATGTGCCTTCGTGACCTTCTTCTCGTCGTTGCTAGTGCCAGATCTTCTGCCTTTGAGACTGAGTTTGAATTTGTGCTGGGATGGGAGTCGAGGTTTGTTCGGAGCTGGGCTGGGTGTGCCTGCACTCGGCGGCTTGGACTTGGTTCGCATTGGCATTCGCCTGGAAAGGGCGGCGACCCACTTGTGCTTTGCGTCTACAGATCTCTTCTGTCTTCGGCGTAGGTGATCCCTGAGGATGGCGAGCTTGGAGCGCCGTCGCTTCTGGAAGCGTCTCTTGTTCCGCCGCTGCACTTTCTTGCTCTTCCTCTTGAGCTTCTTGACAGTTGTAGATAGTTCTGCTGGCGGTGGAGCTTGCCGAACAAGCAAAGCTTGAGTGCTGCAGTTGAAGGCAAGGCCTGCACGCGCTAGCACGGCCATCTGCGTCGCCGAGATTTGTCTCGACTGCGGCTGGTGCAGCAAGTCCGAAAGCTTCGGTTGGTCCTCGAGCACAAGGCACCGGGGAGAAATGTTCCTTCGTAGGCACATGGTCGTGTAGGAGAGTCCCAGTCCGAGATGGAAGCAGTCCCACCACCCGAAGGGTGGTAGATCGTCGGGAGCCACGTAGCTCCTCTCTGTTTGGCGGACCCGCTCCAGCGCAGCTTGACGCTTCGTGTGCTCCATCAGAGAATCAACTGGGACAGCACGATCACCACTTGTGCTGTCAAGAGCTGTCGGTTCGAAGCGGACAATTTTCTTCTTGTGTACTGCTCGAATCGGGCTTGTGGTGGCTTGAGACGTAGCAATCTGGGGTACAGAAGCTGCTGGTTCACGTGGCAACTGAGCTGCCTGCGCAGCGTTGTTCAAAGGCGCGGTGGTGACGTTGGCTTTAATGGAACCACCGTCGCTTTCCGGCTGCGGAATGAACTCGAAGATGCTGGACGACAAGTCCACCGCGGGATCGACCACCTGGATCCACGCTTCTTTCCGATGCGGTGGCTTCGTGTTGTTGCTGATACCAGCCTCACCATTCCCACCGCTGCTTCCAGCACCAAGAACGATCCCCTCGCTGTTCTGTGCGTCGCTGGCTGGCGCATCCAGCTCGGTTTGGTGCACCAGCCTGACAATCGCCACCTCGGGCGCCATTTGAGCTTCGTTGTTGGAGTGCGTGGCGGCGTCTTCTTTTATGCCACCCTGGAGTTGAGCAGGCTCCTCTGTCCTTCCACTTGGGCCGACAGGCGCGCTCATCGCTAGACTCTTCGTCCTCTCGCTCCTACAACACGAGAACGAGCCCCACCGAGCACGCAGACCTCGTCGTGCTTGTCACCATACTCTGCGTAGCCAGCTACAAGGTCCGTGCCGGGGCGTGGTCGACCAACGCCGCGAAACGACAGATTGCTCGGCGACGTCTCGTGCCGCTGACTCTTCAGCTGTCATCCGAATTGCAATGCCTCCTGCATCCCCACGTCGATCTAATGCTGCATGGACACAGAAAAGAGGCACAACAGAAGATTGGAGAGTAATGGATGGTGGCTCGGCACGCTCTTCGCCTTCACGAGTGGCAGACACCTCGCTCGCAGTCATTTTGTGCTGTGTCTCCATCACATCTACTGCGTCCTGGACCTCTCACTAGTTCTCACTGCGCCAGAGGATATGCTCGCTTGACGTGGATCTCGTCGCGGGGTCTAGCAAACGAAAGGCACAGCCAGACAAACAAACCGAGCTTCAGTTGTAAGTGTGACAGGAACCTCGACTTCTTGAAGCCCTGTAACCAGCAGCAAGCCGGCGTGGCGCTAGTCCCACCTGTCGTTGGCCCCCGTGGGCACCATGCCCATGCGCTGGATGACCTTCATGCCCTCCGAGATACGACCAAACACCGTGTGCTTGCCTGAGACCACCCAGTCAGTAAATCGATTCAGTTCGATTGCAACCAGAGTACAAGGACGACTGGGCGCACAATAAACCCAAGCAAGCAGATTCGCACCGTCCAGCCAGGGCGTGGGCGCGAGTGTGATGAAAAACTGGCTGCCGTTCGTGTTCGGTCCCGAGTTTGCCTTTTCGCAATCAATGCGCACCGCAGCAATGGATCAGACGTCGTCATTTCCACTCCAGCGCACAGAGATGCAGGGCCAAGGAACCCCTACTGCGTACCATGGAGAGCACCCCGGCGCCCGTGTGCTTGAGCTCTTTGCTGATCTCGTCATCGAACTTGCCACTGCGTGACGTTCCAACAAAAGCACAACGAGCCGAGTCAGCCTACCGAGCTCCAAGCACTCGGACTATCTACCACGGTGAAGGACAAGGTTCGCACCCGTAGATGGACTCGCCACCACGGCCAGTGCCTGTTGGGTCGCCGCCCTGGATCATGAAGTCCTACACGCCAGCATAGCACAGCACCAAGCGTTCCAGCGCGTCAGTGGCCATGCACGCGGCCTCTGTCTCGTCCTCACAGGCGTAGTAGAAGCTAGAAGGGTCGATGCAGCTACCTTGATAATGCGGTGGAAGATGGTGTTGTTGTAGTAACCGCGGCGCGCGAGCTCCGCGATGTTCCAGCTCGTCTTGGGCGCGTGCTCGTAGTAGAGCTCCACCGTGAAGTCGCCCTGTGTCGCGCAGCACACGGCCCGCAGTTGACCGTAGATCGCACGACGCACAGAGCGTGTTAGAGCACAGGCGACACACAGAGTCGGCAGAGACGCGCGCAGATACAGCGGCCGTTGGGGCGGGGCAGGGCTGCACGCACCACACTCGTCTCGAAGACCACATGCGTCGGCGGCGTCGTCGTCGCCTGGCCCGCCATTCTCCTCTGGTCGTTTGGACTGTTGCTGCCTGACGGCTTTTTAGAAAAGTTAAGTAATCTTGCGGAACGATGGCGATTGGCTGAATTTTCGCGCATGACCCCATTCTACCTTAGTTCAAAGCTTGAATGTCCGGCCAAAAGACCCGATGCTCGTGTGAGAAGGCGGGGAAGAGCACGAGTGCAGAAGGCGCGTGGGGCAGACGTGGAGGCACGTGGGAGCGCGATGACACGTCTACGTGTTTTGGGGCTAAGGATCTATGGCAACATTGGAGGTAGCAGTCGCTGGCACTTGGCCCAGCATGGCCTCGTACAAACCAGCGACCTGCAGGGCGATCAAGATTCGGCGGAGAGGCCGACGGTGGGAGCGGTAGCAACCAAGTCGACTGAGTCGAGGAGGTCGGCGTCCGAAGCCACACAGTCCGTCTAAGCCGCATACATGTAGTATCACGTTCGCGTTTTGTCCTAAATCGCTTGAAACCTCGGCGGAACTGCAACAGCAAGAGGAAGGAGCAATAGAGCAACGGGTCAAGACTACTTGATCGACCTGCCGACCTCGGGGCATACCAAGAGAAGCGCAAGCACCAGCGTTACCACGACCCAACATCCAAGCCACGTCGAACTTCGTTCCATCCAAGTATCAATTCGCTGGACGACTCGGTGCAGTGGAACATCCCACCATCACCTTCTTGGCGTGGCACAACTTTCATCCCTCTACACTGCTGCTGTCGACTCCAGTGGCATTGGCGAAGGCGTCGCCCAGCGATGGCGCGTTGAATGGCAGGTCGTCCAGCTCGGTGGCGTGAGAGGACTTGGACGCCCAATACCCAGGAGGGCAACCCACATTGATGTCGACCTCGCGCTCGATCATGACAGCGTCGCCCGTGATGCTGATCATGTTGTACACCTGGTTACGGTACAGCTGACTGGATTCGATGGGCACGAGGCGGAAGGTGAGCATGGCGTTCCCGCCCAAGGACCGCACGTGAGCACGCACGATAGCGATAGCCTCGCTCAGGAAGAGGTGGTAGAAGGCGCCCAGCCCACCGCTCTCGCGCACCGTCCAGCTCTCCTTGATGAAGTGCAGCGTCACGCGTCCCAGGTACCTCGTCACGTGCGCACCAGGGATGTAGGCGAGTGGCGTCAGCTCGATCCACTCGCGGCCATAGACTGCAGCCGACGACCCACCAGGTGTACTATTGCGGCTCCCACTGAGAGCCGGGAAATGGGAGAAGTTGCGGGTGAACTTGGGCACTTGGATGTGCAGTTTGGCAGCGTTGGCCCTCCCCGAAAGCTCCACGTCACGAACAACAGGCGCGGTGGATCTCGGTGGGTGCGTGCTGGTCCCCGCAGCGTTGCTGCTGGCGTCACCTTGCCCATCGATCTCCAGCGCTAAAGCGGCTTCGGACAACAGGTTGTCCGTCGGTCCTTCCCAGCTCTTCTCCATGATGGCCATACCCACCAGCACCACCTCAATCTGCGATACAAAATCAGCCGGAAGACGACAGTCGTTGATCAGTCGAACTCCTCCATATCTCACAGTGCACCTAGCGAACTCAGTCCTGCATACCATTGTTTCAGAGGCCACAGCGGTCCGTGTCTTGAGCCCGCAGATGGCGCACGGTGCGTACGAGCGGACCTTGAACAGCAGGCTGTATGAACACAACGAGATAATCCGCACGGGTCGATTAGAACAGCAGCAAACAGCAGCAACTGGACGGGCGCGCGGTGAAAGGATGGGATCGCCAATCGTACCTGGCGTAGAGCTCCTTGAAGACAACTGAGAGCAGTTCGTTGAGTCTCGTGTCCCGCATGCGATCTTCGTCCCATTCGACGCGCTTCATCGTTACGATCAGGTGCACGTTTTCGCCGGGCGTGAAGTCGCCAGGGAGACGATCCGTGTTGCACATGTAAATCCCCTGCTCAGATACCAGCGCGCAGAACAACACTGAGAATCCCACGAAACCGACGCGTTTTGGACCAGATGGCCACGCACCTCTGGCAGTTCCTGCTCCAGTAGCACTGACATCAGGTCTTCGTCGGTCTCGTCGTCGATCTCGAGCACGAAAGTCTCCTTGGAGTCGCTGAACCCGTCCACGAATGCCTCTTCCTCCGACTCCGAACTGGACGAAGACGACGAACTGAGGGTCTTCGAGTCATTGTCGAGCGATGTCTGAGACGTAGGACCCGGAGGCGTGCCTGTGCTACCTCCAATCCCGTCCTCAAGGCTCGTGTTCTCGACTGCAGAGGCCACCTCTGTCGAGGGATTGCTGGGTGCGGGCACCGTTTCACCTTCCGTGACTTCAACAAATTGCTGTTGCTGCTGTTGCGGTGGCGGCTGAGGTTGTTTCCTTCGCCCGCGACGCCCTGCAGCTCGCGATTGGGCAGACTGAAGCGGAGGGCGCTTGCTGCTTTTGCTGCTATCGTCGTCCTGTGCTGAGGGTAGTGAGCTGCTAAGCTGCTGCTGGTTGCGTGCATTCCTGCCTCCGAGGTTGTACTCGTGCTCGGGCTGCACGATGCAGACACGGTCGCGGTGGAGCTGTACAATGCACAACAGAGAGAAAGCCACTAAGTGATCTGGCTCCTCCGCTTTCCAAGTATCTCCGTGTAGGGTGTGACGCACCCTGTCCTTGTTGAACGTGCTCAGGTCCTCAATCTGGGCCTGGAGCATGACCAGCCGGCGGTCTTCGTCGTCTTTCACCTGCGTAGAACGAGAATGCGATGCGCATGTTAGCACCGACCGCTTTGAGTGCATTGTGCTCAACTAAAGCTACAACTTCCAGCAACGTACATCAATGTTTCTCTCGATGCGGAGCGTTGGGGGAGGTGGAAGCGCGGGCAGGTAGAGCCCCGTGCCGGTGATCACGCCGACGATGAGGGAGCCTCCGACCTGGATTTGCGAGTCGAACGCAAACACGGCATTCACGCCGAGCACCTTCATCTTGACGATCAACTAGAACCAGCAGAAAGTCAACAGCCGTCAGTACACGCATGCCTCTCTATTGCATTGCTTGCAGAGATACCGATCAAGTGAAAGGTTACCTGGCGATAGAGCTCGTACTCGAGAAACGGCAACGCGTCAGACACAATCGTCGCGTTAACATCGCCTGCTCCTTTTCGGCGCTGGCGACACACCCGCGCTTGGATGAAGGTTCCCTTCCCCATCATCGCGAGACCTGCGGGTGGTTCGATGGACGCGATCATCATCTCCGGCACCCACTTGTTCCCGCACACACCGCAGCGCACCATACGCATGCTACATATACGCACAAACGATTAGCGCGCTCAGTCGCTGACGACGGAGCCTCGTCCTCGTTATGGTGCAGCGTACTTTGAGAACGGGGCCAGCGATCTCGAGTAGGGAATGTGGCACAACAGACACGTCGACGTGGACACCTTGCTTCGCCTGGAGGTGGGATCAAAGAGCAGGCAAAGAGAAACAAACAAAAATCCACGTCAGCAACTGCTCTCGTCCGAGTGTAGTCCACCGCAGGCTCCCAGTCCAGCTCACCTGTTCTTCGTTCTCGTTGGGGGGATTTCAGGTAGGTGCTTCGCGTACGAGAACGATGGACTGCGACGACCGATGGAGCCCGCCAGTTCCGACAGCGGCGTTGCGATCATCGGGGAAGACGCCGAGTGCAGCGCCGGCCCTACCTCATCAGCTCCGTCGTAGCTAGAATTGAGCTCGCGTCGAAGGCGTCGATCCTTGAGCGGGTTTTTCATCACTGCCGCAGTGCCACTGCTCACACGAATCCCGCCCAGAAGCCAAGCAAACATGCAATTAGTGCGAGTCAGCAGCATGGAAACACACTGGATGAGATTTTTAGATCGCCAAAGGAGATGCATGCACGCGTACGAAGCTGAAATCACGCAGACGTCGTCGTGGATGGTGCAGGACTCTGTGTACCCGATCACAAAAGGGCACTGCAGCGATTGAGCATGCGCTCGAATCTAGACCAGCAACGAGATACAGACGCACAATTGACGTGAGTATGCCAACGACATACCACAAGCACATTCCCCTGGTGAACACTCCACTGCCACGTACCTCCTCGCGGAGCTCAAGCCACCAGGAGTCTCGCGTCTCCTGGTCCGCGAGCTTGGTGGCCAATTTGCCCAGATACTTGACCGATCGAGCGCTGACGATGCCGGCCAGACGGATCCTCATGGAGGGACTGAAGACTTTCAGCGTGATCAACTGCACTTCGTCGTGGGCTGAGATGTTGAAGGCCGCCTCGGGTGCCGCCTTCTTGTTCTTGAGCATGCGACGAGGATAATACCGCGGCGATACCAGCGCCTCTACATTGTCCGACACGTCACCGTTGCTCAAGGCGTCCGACTCTCGCGACCCGTCGCTTTCATCGTCGTTGTCGCTGCGGTCGTTCCGCTGTTGTTGGCCTGAGTTGCTACCGGGAGCGCCAGTTGAGCTCTCGCCCAAGGACACTCCGTCGCTCCTCCCCACGGGCGTGATGTAGCACGCCGTGCCACACGCACGCGCAACCAGCCCGCTGTCTCCTTCCACGTCGAAGAACTGCTTGTAGGCCAATACAGCATTGCCGCCGAGCTCCAGCGCCTTCTTGCCCACCTTTTCCATCCACCAACAAGCACAATACCGCCTCGTTAGACGCTCAAACAGCGGCAAGTTCACCCCGCCAGATGAAGAACCACTGAAGCGAAGACTCGGAGCTAACGTACCAGCGTCACCACCTGCGACGACAGCTTGTAGAGCAGTAGCTGGCGGTGCTCGTTGCTCTTCCGCGAAGTGCGGAAGTTGTCGCTCCAGGAGTACTCCGGGTCAGCGTGCACCACGAGCTCCTCCACGAAGCCCAGCATGGTCTCAATGCGGTAGAGACTCGGGTCCAGCGTGGAGAGTCCGAAGAATTGCACGCCCGCCGAGGACTCGCGGAAGGGGTTCACGTCGCCAAAGTAGGCCAGCCGGATGACGAGACTGAGCTCGCAGCGAACCCCCAGCAGCGTGTCGTACACGGGGAACCAGCCCTGGATGACGTGGCCGTCGCGCATGAGCAGGCAGTTGAGGTCCACATACACGATGCCGATGGTGGCGTCCGTGGTGTACACGTCGTGGTCCATGAGTTTGAACTCGATGGGCTGGGACTGCAGCACCGAGTCGTCGGCCACGTCGAAGCGGAATTCCTCGTCCCACTTGGGGTTCAGCGTCTTCTTGGACACGGACGACTTGGCCTCGAAGCTCGCGAACGTGATGCCCACGTATGCGTCCGCCAGCTTGCTCGTGCGGTCCACCACGGGCATGTCGCGCGCCTCCACCAAGCGGATCTTGATGGTGCACGGCATCTTGCGCTTGGTTTTGTTTTCCCAGAGATGGATGCCGAGACACTGTGGCGGGCCATCGCGGCGCTAATTGGTGCAAACGGAGAAATTGCGCACTGTGGATTGGCGGAAAACCCGCAACTTCATTGTGGCGTTATGAAACGTCGGGTAGGGAGCAGCGACGGACGTGTTTTTCGTCGATGACGGTGCTAGTTTTGATGCGCATCAAAGGCTCCGCTCACACTGGACGATGGCGCCGAGCGACAACTTGCCATTGCTTGCCGGTGCGGCGCTGCTTGCCGTTGCGCTGTGGCTCGCAGCTGCCGCGGTTTGTCTCGTGGGTAGGCGCACGCTAGCGCTGGAGGGCAAGGTGGTGGTAATCACGGGCGCTGGGAGCGGGCTCGGCAGGCGGCTGGCGCAGAAGCTTTTCGCCGAGACTGCGGGGGTGACGCTGGCTCTGCTGGACGTCGACGTCGCGGGACTGCAGAGTCTGCAGTCAGAGCTACTGCAGAAGCAGCAGTGTCGTCCCAATGATCCTCGTCCGGGAGCTACGGAGAAGCACGTGCTGATCTATGACTGCGACGTGTCCGACCACAGGTGCGCTCTTTGGCGCGCTGTTTCTCGATGCTGCGTCGCCATCACGCCGTGCGCAGCCTCACTGCGCGGACAAACACTTATCGATATATACGAATATGTGCCTTTAGAGCGGTGGAAGATTGCATGGCGCGACTGTGTGGGGACGTTGCTCCACAGCACATTAGCGTGCTGGTAAACAACGCAGGTGAGGAAGGAGAAGCAGGCTAAGCTCTCTGGTTGTCAGTGCTGAGTGCATCTGTGGGCGTCTGACCTGTATGAACCACTGTTTGCCCATGCTGACTATCCTTAGGTGTCGTTACCGGTCGGTCCTTGGAAGAGCTTACACCAGCACAGATCCAGAAGACGTTCTCCGTGAACACGATGGCGCACTTTTGGACGGTCAAGGCGGCGCTCCCGTCCATGAAGAAGGCCCCGGAGTCGCTGCTGGTCACGGTGTCCTCCGTCATGGGCATGACGAGCAGTGCTGGACTGACCGACTACTGCGCTAGCAAGGCCGCCGTGAACGCCTTCCACGAGGCATGTACGTGTTTCTACCTGAGGATTCGAGCGGGGGGTAGTTGCGTCGCTCCCGGCGCTCCAATCCTCACGCCTGGCCCATCTTTATTCGATGTTTGACAGTGCGCTTGGAGCTGTGGCGCGACAAGGTTCAGTCCGTGCGCACACTGCTGGTTTGTCCCGCTGCCGTGGACACGGGTATGTTTGAGGGGGTGTTGGGGGCGGACGACTGGGCCGTGAAGCTCTCGCGCGTGCTGATCCCCATGCTGTCGGAGCAGGAAGTTGCGACTGCCATCTATCGTGCCATGCGCCGTGGCGACCAATTGCTGGTGTCGTGCTTCTCCGGCTGGCGCGGCGTCGCGTTGCAGTGGGCGCCCGCCGTCTCGCGTCTGCTGCCTGTGGGGCTCTACGACGTGGTGGTGCGTCTGGGCGGCGGTTTGAACGGCATGGACACCTTCGTGGGCAAGCGCCGAGGTGCTACAACGACTTTGCCAGCAGTAGAAAGCACCAGTCAGCAGCCATGCAAGCCCAAGACGAGCTGAAGCTTCGACGGCCGCGCGTGTCAGGTGTGCCTGATAACTCGGAGGGTGGGCTGTTGAATTGTCGCGACAATTAATAAGCCCATTCGAGCGACGAATGCAATACCGGCTTTGTCTCTCCAAGTGGAAGCTCAGATCGTGATCTAGGGCCGAAGCTATAAGCAGCAAGCGTCGACGTGGCCATGTCGCTCAGCGCCAAGGAAGAGGTGGGCAGCGCCACGACACTCCACACCGCGTCTATCTCCGCTTGCCAGGCTGGGAGCTGCGCTAACCATCTGCTGCTGTGGCCCGCCAGGTCTGCATCGTGGACGAGGAGAACAACGTGATCGGCAAGGCTGACCGCGCCGTCATGGTGCGTGCTCTCAGCCTCGTTCGTTCCCTGTCTGCGTGGCCGCTATCCCTCACTGCCCGCTCGTTCTCTGTTCTCGTACGCAGCGCGCGTTCAACCTGCCGCACCGCGCGTCGTACATTGTCATCAAGAACTCGAGGTGCGTGGAGCAAGCGACGGCTTGTTCACCCACCGAGAACCCGTTCTTGACCGCTGACTGCGTGGTTTGCGTCACTATGGCGCGTTGCAGCGGCAAGTACTACGTGCAGCGACGTACCATGATCAAGGACTACTGCCCGGGGCTGCTGGACCCCATGACGGGCGGCGTGGTGCAGTTCGGCGAGCCCATGGACGAGAGCGCGGCGCGGGAGGCCGAGGAGGAAATGGGCGTCAAGGGCGTGGACCTGCGCTACGTGGCCACTTTCTACTACGGCGATGAGCGTAGTCGCGTGTGGGGCGGCATGTTCGACTGCACCTTCGACGGACCGCTGGTGCTGCAGGAGGAAGAGGTGGCCGAGGTGCTGGAGCTAACGGCGGACGAGATCCTTACGCGTCGAGCCGAGTTCACGCCCGACGGCATCTTCGCCTTTGAGAAGTACCTGCAGCACCTCAAGGACGAGTTCGCCACGTAGCCGTCGAGCAGCAGCGCGGCCGTGCAGGGCAAGCGTCGTCGACAGCATTTGGCGGCGTCATGCCGCCTTTCTCACCTGGAAGTTTGCGGTCGGGCGGATTTGCAGCCCTCGGGTTGGTTGAATGTACCCGATTATTTCATCCAAACACGGCAATGATTGGTTAAAACCCTTCGGGTCCTGTCCCCACCACCTTTTTTTGCCTTTCAAACGCATGGCCTCAGTCTGAACATCCAAACATGAGCGCCTCAGGTTCGCGAGCTACTGGCGCTGGTGATGGCGGTGGCGCCGCCCGCAGCGCCGCCACGTGGACGCGCGTGGGCGGAGACGCGCCCCAAGCCTCTGGCGCCGACGCTCCGGCGGCGAGGGTGGCGCCCGCGGCGCGGTCTGGCCACGCCATGACGCTGCTCCCGCCCACGCACAGCGTGCTTCTCTTCGGCGGCGCCGACGGGAACGTCTTCTTCGAGGACGTCTATCTTCTCGAGCCGAGGAGCTACGCCGCCTCCGCGGGATCCAGATCGCAGCGAAGCGCAAGCGCGAACCACAGCAGCGGCAGCGGCCTCGATAACTCGCAGCGAGAGGCGGTAGCAGCGTCGCTGGCCTCCGAGTTAGAGTGGAAGCGGCTGGTGGTCTCCCACGCGCCGGCGCTCTCCGCTTCCCCGCGCTCGCAGAGCTCCAGTGTCGTCGCTAGCGCAGACAGCAGTGCGCCAAGCGGCGCGCGAGTGCAGGCCGCGGCGCTGCCACACGCCGGCGGCGGCCGGGACTACCACACCATGCACTACGTCAAGAGCTCGCCCGAGGACGAACGCCGCCGTGGCTTGCGCGTGCTCGTGCTGGGCAACGTGGTGGTGGCTGCGGACGATGCTGAGGCCGTCACCGCCGCGTATGGCGGGCGCGGCACGCAGTCCGAGGGCGGCAGCGGCCACGGCAGCGGCGCGCAGGCCTTCGCCATGGCCACGCTGCGAGTGGAGGAGCTGCGCGTCAAGCAGCCGACGCTCGAGGCGCAGTGGACCGCGCAGCGCGTGGACGGCGCCAGCATGTGGAAGCCCCGCACGCGCCACGCGCACTGCAGCGTGGCCGTGGGCGACCAGCTCTTCGTGTTCGGCGGCAAGAGCGCCGCGTCCGGGGCCTTCTTCAACGACCTCTTCTACTTTGACGCGCCGCTCAACCAGTGGGTCCAGCCGGCCAACGTGAGCGGCAGGCCGCCGCAGCCGCGCGCCTTCGCGGGGCTCACGGCCAGCGCCGACGCGCGCACGCTCTTCCTCTTTGGCGGCACGGACGGCCGCCAGGAGTTCGGCTCGCTCTTCCTCTTCGACGTGCGCCACGCGCGCTGGGACTCGCTCGCGGGCGCCACGTCCGGAGACAAGCCGTCGTGCCGCATCAACCACTCGCTGAGCTTCGCGCTCCCGCACCACCTCGTGGTCTTTGGCGGGAGACGCCGCGCCACGCGCCAGAACGAGCTCTACGTCTTCGACGTGCTCTCGCGCTCGTGGCGCCTCGTGCAGGCGGCACAGGGCGCGGGGTCCGGCGCCAAGACGCCCTGGACGCCGCCAGCGGGGAGGACAGCGCATGCAGCGGTCATGTACCGCTCCGAGCCCATGGGAACGCAGCGGCTGCTGCTCTTTGGCGGCTACGCGGGCTCGCACCAGTGGCTCGACGACTTGCACGTCGTCTCGCTGCCTCGCGCCGCGCTCGCGTCGCCCACTGCAGCGTCCACGAGAGCTGCGAGCCGCAGTAGCAGACCCAGCGGCTCGAGACCCGGCGCCGCCTCTCGTACGTCCTGCTCCTCCGCGGTGCTCAAGGCCACAGTCACTCGCTCTAACGCTTCTGTTGGGCGTGGTTGGCTCTCTCCCGGTCTCCACCGCCTGCTTTCGTGCTTGTAGAGCGCACCCGGCCGTCACGTGGCGCGCCAAGCAGCAGCAGAGCCGCTTCCTCCGCTCGCGTCGCGCTCTCGGCGCCGCAGCACGCCGCGCGGCCACCTGCGCAGTCCTCGCAGCTCTCGGCTCCGCAGTCGTCGCAGCAGACGCAGACACAGACGCAGACGCAGTCGTCAGGTGCGTCCGAGTCTCGGACGCCTGCAGCGCCTCCGGTCGTCGCGGCGTCCTGTGGACCCGAAGCGGCCACCGCAAGTGCAGGCGGCGGTGCTGGCGTGCTGACGGACATTACGAACCACTCGACGGCGAGCGCTCCGGCGTCGCAGCAGCCGGTGGCTCCACAGCCGTCGACCGCCGGCGCGTCGTCCCCAGCGGACAAGAAGCGCAAGCGCCGACGCCTCGCGGACGGCAGCCAGGAGAGCAGCACGAGCCTGGCCAACAGCGGCGGCAGCTGGAGCAGCAGCGAGCTCACGACCGCGCAGCTGGCCATGCAGACGGCGGTGCTGCAGATCCTGCAGCACCAGAAGCCGCTGCAGGACGGCGTGGCCCACATCCGCGCGCTGCTGGCCAAGGAGCAGGCGGCGCGGCAGCAGCAGGACCTCGCGCAGGAGGCCTTCTTGCGGCTCAGCAGCGAGGAGCAGAGTCGCCGCCTGGACGCGGCGGCGCGGCGCAACGAGGCGCTCGAGGGCCGACTGGCTCGCGCCGAGGCCGACAAGGCCGACCTGCGCGAGAAGCTCGCGGCTCGGGAGACGGAGCTCTTCATGCGCAAGCAGGGCCTGCAGTCGGCACTGGACGCGCGGGTGGAGGCCATCGAGGCGTCGCACACGCAGCAGCTCACGACGGCGCGGGTGATTGAGGCCAAGATCTCGGCCCTGCACGACATCCTGGACGAGCTGCGCTACGCCGGCGGAGACTGCACCGAGACGGACGACTCGCCCGAGAAGCGCGCGGGGTACGTGCGTGGCTGGGCCGCTTGCCTCGGGGCCTCCTGCTGCCTCTATGCGTGTGTGCGTGTGTGCGTGTGTGTGTTGTATGGGGTTGGTATGGCTGCATGTTGGGGGAGCCGCTCGACGAGACTGCGAGCAAGCAGCGAGCCCCGAGCTTCGCCCGCGGTCCGGAGCGCCGTTGGCTGCTCTCCCCCAGACAAGGAGCGCTGGCGTCCACCCGTGGCGTCGGCCGCGATCTCCTGATGACTTTGTGGGGCTAGAATTCCTCTCAAGGACAGATACGGATCGGACATTCCGGCAGCGGGGCCGTACGTGTCCATCAGCGACGTGCAGCGGGGGACTAACGCCGACTCTGGGCTGTCATGTCGGGCTCGACAGACTGCTGGACGCGAGCACGGCCACGCAGCCCACGCCGTCGCCGCCCAGGCTGCTGTACCCGCAGCGTATCGTGCTGGCGCTCGAGGAGAAGCTACGCAAGACGCACGCCGAGAAAGAGGCCCTGGAAGCCAAGGTACGTGCTCGCTTCTTGCTCCTCGAGCGACGGAAGAGCCACAGGTCGTGCTGACGGACGCGCCGTGCCGTGCTCTTCTCTGTGCTGCGTTCGCCTCAGCTCCGAGTCATGGCCGAGCGACTGGAGCGCGCGGAAGGCAAGGCGTCCGAGGCGCGCCGCTTCTTCCTCACGTGGTGCCAAGGCGACAGCCCGCCACCGACGTCGCAGCCACGAGATTCCGTCTCGGGAGCCGCTTCGATGACGAGTTCAGCCGCACAGCCGGAGAACGCGACGGCCACGGCCACGGCGTCGACGGCTTTGGCCGACGGTGCAGACGCCTCCCGCCCGTGACGCGCTCGTGTATGAGCCTGTCTCGCGCGGTGTCCGCGCGTGTGTCTTGTTCATCTTACCTCGTAAATACCTTGCGCAGTTGCGAGCCTCGTGCTGCTGCATCGCGGCCTCACGGCGCGGGCGGCGGGAAGTTCATCTCGCTCAGGATGGTGCTCACGGGCCCGGCGTGGCCCTCCTGCGACGCGAACGACTCGAGCAGGTTCGACAGCAGGTTGTAGTCCAGGTCCAGCGGCTTCTCCGACGCCGAAGACGCCACGGAAGCCGCCGTCGAGTCGGCCTCCTGCGCATCAAGTCCGCCAGCCGACCGAGTGGCCTCGTGCTTCTCCGCTTTGTCTCCGGGCTCGACGAGCTCTTGGAAGCGCGAGAAGCTCTCGGCCACCTTGGTGCCCGCCAGCTCGGCCTCCATCTCGGCCATGGCCTGTTCCAGCGCGAGGTCTTCCTCGCTCGCATCCGGTTCCCCCGCGTCGCCGTCGTTTTCACTCTCACTCTCGCTCGGCTCGTCCTCGTCCATAAAGTGCTGTCCCCACGGCGCGTTGAGGTCCGCTTTGGCCCCCGCGTCGCCGCCCAAGAGATTCAGCAGCGACTGCATGTCGAACTGCACGGGCTCCGAGCCTTCCACGCCGTCCACGCCCGAGACGCCGTCCACGAACTTGCCAAACATGGCCGCCATGCCTTGCAGCTCCTCAGCGCCGCCCGCACCGCCCGCCTGCGCCGCCGCACGCTCCAGCTGACTCTCCAGCGTGTCCGGGTGCATGTACAGCCACGAGTCGTCGTCGTCCGCCTCGATCGGCGGCCTCGCGGGCGATTGCGTCGGCTGCTCGGCCAGCGCCTCGTCGATCGCTTGGCTCCACGGCCGGCCCAGCTGGTCCTCCCCCTTGCCAGCGTGCAGCAGCTCCAGTCCGCATGTGAGCTTCAGGCCCATGTCTGCCGCCAAGGCGTCCGGATGCGGCGAGTCCGCGTCCTTCTCGCTCGCCAGCACGTGGAAAGGCGAGCGAGGCGTTCGCAGGAACGGCTTGGGCGGGAACAGCGTCTGGTACTTGAGCTGCGCGAACATGGCGCGCGAGAAGGCCACCATCTGCGCCACTTCGGCGTTGTCGTGGTCGGGAGGCAGGAAGGTCGCCATTTTGCTCCACACGAAGCTCGCGTGCTTGGGCTCGCGGTAGTAAAACGCCTCGACCGCCGGCCCCACGAGCTCCGGACGCCGCGCGAGCACGGCGGCTGCGCGCCGAGGCAACACGCAGCGCACGCGGTGCCGGTTCTCGCGTAGATACGCGGGCACGGTATCCAGTTTGTGGCGCAGCAGACGCTGCACGGCCTCGCTGGCCTTGGTCGACACGCTCGGATCCGTCACGGCCAGCAGCGCGTCCTCGTCGTACAGCGCTGTGCTGGACGAGAGCGACGCGTCCGCGGGCGGCGCGATGTGCAGCTGTCCGTCCAGCACGAAGACGCGGCGGTCACTGGCTTCGGGCGTGACCCAGTCGGGCAGCGCCTCGGCGCTTTCGATGAGCAGGAACTCGCCGTCCGAGTCGGCGAGGCGCGCCACGACGCCCGGGAAGCGCCGCGTGAGCTCGAAGCAGAGCGCCGCGACCACCCACTCGTCCTGGATGGCGTCGCCCACGCTCGTGCGGCCCGCGAGATAGTATCGGCCGCGGCCGTCGCGTCCAGGCGCCACCTGCAGATGGAACCGGTGGCGGTGCCACAAGAAGCCGCGCGTCTGCTGCTCGGCCAGCGCCAGGAACGCGCGGCACTGCTGCGTGGCAAAGGCGAGCGCCTGTGCGTCCGTCTGCGGCGTGGATGTGGCCGGCAGGAAGAAGCAGTAGCGCGCCTCGTTGTCCTCTACCGCGGGCGCGGGGAAGAGCGGCGCCGAAGAGCTCTCCATTGCTACTGCAGTGCTCCTGTTGGGATTGCTGGTGGTCAAAACCGTGGCGTATGTTTCTGTCGGGTGGCTGCTAGACGACGGAAAAGAACGCCTGCTTCCCACGTTTTGAACTGAGGTGTATTGAGCGGGTGCTCGCGATGCATTCATGGCAAGTACGAACGTGCCCCGTGGTGCTGCCACGCAATCCCGACTGCAGAGCAGCCCCGGGTCCACCACGTTTGGTCTGCTAGTGCCAGTGTGCGTGTGCGAAGCCTTTTAAGAATCAGAAGTTTGCCACAGATAGTCTTCCAGCCGTGGATATCTTGGTCTTAATTGAGCTCTGCCCAAGGCAGTGCCGCGTGGTGAACGTACAGCGAGTATCCACCCGCTCAATCTGAGAACCCTGACCAAATCTCCCGCACCTCGATGCTCTGCTCTCGCCTGGAGTAACGCAGGAGCGTCGGAGCTCTGCGTTGCACCACACGCTCCGACCCAGACGACTATCCTGCACCAATGCCTTGCAAGACGGACGCGACGCAGACTGCAACCTCGGCCACGTACTCCAGAGCACACTCTGCAATTCGACTCGTTGGCCGCACAACCCCCAGCTCAACTCCCCCACCGTCTCCTCCAACGCATGAACGCAATGATGCACTTTGCCAAAAGCCTCGCATTCGTCGCCGCACTCCTTGCGACCAACGTTGACGCCCAAGTGCACATGAGCTGCGACGACCTCCCGACCAAGCTCAACTACCAGACGTACCTTGCACAGTCACTGATCAACACGGAGCTCTCGGGTCGCGATGTCATCCCCGCCTCGGCCGGCATCAAGCCCCTCGTCCTCGGTGGAGGGGTCGTGCCTGCCGGTACCAAGACGTACACCACGGGTGTGCGACCCACGGCCGACGGGTCCGACTTCTGCGGTGGCTCGCTTATTTCGCCCACACACGTGCTCACAGCGGCGCACTGCATGGCCGGCGACGTCCAGTACGTGTCTGTGGGCACGCACTACCTCAGCGGCGCCGAGGACGGCGAGCAGATCAAAGTCGTCAACCAGACGCGCCACCCGGACTACGCGCAGGAGACCAACTCGTACGACTTCTTGGTGCTTGAGCTCGAGAAGGCCAGCTCCTTCCCGCCCGTAGCCATCGCCAAGCCTGATGGTTCCGACGTCGAGGCGGGCGGTAACGCGACGGTCATGGGTTGGGGAGCCACCGCTCAAGGCGGCTCGCAATCCGACGTGCTGCTGCGCGTGGACGTGCCGCTCGTGAACAACACGGCGTGTGCCAAAGTGCTGGACGTGGACGCTAGCATGGTCTGCGCCGGCGGGGTCAAGGACATGGACTCGTGCCAGGGTGACTCTGGCGGCCCCTTGATCATGGAAGGCGCCAGCGACGCTGAGGACGTCCTGGTGGGCGTCGTGAGCTGGGGCAATGGCTGCGGCATGGCCGGGTACCCGGGCGTTTACGCGCGTGTGTCCGTGGTGGCGGAGTGGCTGGCCGCCACGGCGCCGGGGGCCAAGTTCCGTTAATCGGAAGGTGGCACTATCATCGCATTGGTACTGCTTCCACGTCGTTAGGGAGAGTGCTGCTTGCAGTGATAGCGATGGAGGACAGCGCGGGATACAGCGGACGTCCCGAATTCGACTGCATAGTTCAGGCGACAATCATCGAATTCAGGTGTCCATTTGCTTTGTTTTAGCCTAGTATACATGCAGTTGAAAGGACTAGTCTCGACTCCCGAGCAACGAGTCTCCTTGCCCGGGAAGAACTGCGGGCGCGAATGCGCCGACCGGTGAGGACGCACGCCTTACGCCCCCACCGAGATGGAGCTGTAGTTGGTCACTCGGCTCTTGTTGTGGCCAAGCAGATTCTGGCGCACCTCTTTGACAAAGGGCGGCGGACTCAGCGTCTTGTTCTGCACACGCGGCTCGATGCTCTGCGCGAAGTAGACGCTCCCCACAGCGAAGAAGGCGGCTGTGGCCGCGATGGAGGCCAGGAAGCCCATGTCCGACAGGCCGCTGTAGAGGATGGCTAGAATGGCCACACCACTGAGCACGAGTCCAACGACGGCGCCCGCCATGCCGAAGGGACTGCGATACGGACGCAAGCGCTCCGGCTGACGCACACGCAACATCATGAAGGACACGAGCTGGAAGACGTACGAGATGAGCGCGCCCAGCAGCGTGAGGTTGATAAGCACCGCGCCCAGGTTGTCGTCGCCGATGGCGTAGTGCAGTCCGACGGCGATGACTTCGCACAGGACCGTGCCAAAGACCAGCGCGCTCACGGGCGTGCCGCGCGTCGGGTGCTCGTAGGCCAAGAACTTGGGGAAGTAGCCGTCCTTGGCGATGTCCATGAGCAGTTGGCCCATGAAAAAGATGTACGAGTTCGGGCTCAAGGTGAGCGCGAGCACCGTGGCCCACTTGAGCGCAGTGAGTGCGGTGCCCACGCCCAATAGCGTCTCATAGCTGGTGACCAGCGGTGCCGACACGTTGGCCATGGCGGCCGCGCCTGGCGAGATCAGCGAGCTACACACAGCGGTGCCGAAGGACAGGAACACAAGCGTCACGATGCACACGAAGAGGCCGCGCGGGACGTTCTTCTCCGGCTCGATGGTCTCGTCGCTGGCGAGCGGGAGTTCCTCGATGCCCAGGTAGAACCACATGGCGAACGGAATCGCCTGGATGAGGCTATCGGCGTCCGTGAACTCCCAGTGCTCCTGCACGACCCAGCGGTTGTAATCCAGGCTCGGCGCGGACAGCGCGAAGAAGAGCACGAGCAGCGCCACACAGAGCGTCGTGGCGCACGCCTGGATGCGGAACGACGCCTGCACGCCGTACACGTTGAGCGCGAGGAAGAGCACGCCAAAGCCCAGGAAGAAGACCGGCGCGTACTTGACGTCCACGTCGAAGAGCGCCTGCAGGTACGAGTAGATAGTGTAGAAAGTGGACGCGTTCACGGCGATGATCTTGAGCATTTCGGCCAGGCCGCTGAAGAAGGCGGCGCGCGGGCCGATAGCGTGCAGTGCGAAGATGTAAGGGCCGCCACCTGCGGGGATTGTCGAGGACATCTCGGCAATGGAGAAGGACAGCGTTACGTAGAGCACCGTGACGACCGAGAGCACGAGGAGCATGCCGTCGAAACCGGCGACCAGCGACGACTGCCAGCCGTAGTACTGGCCGCTGATGACGCCGCCAATGCCCAGCGCCCAGAGCTGCGGCACCTTGGCGTATCGGTGCGTGACGCTGGCCGCAGACACGTCTTGGACCTCCACAGCCACGCTGCCGTTCACTTGGTTGCCTTGACACATGGCTGCACTGCTGGAAGGTTGTCGAGTCGACGAATTGAAGGATTAAAGGGCTTTTTCACGCGAGGGGTAAGAGGTACGACGCGGATTCGGGAATGACCAGAAAGCCACCAACACTAGGTCAACGTCCGCTGTGCACTACAGATGGTGCTTCTTCGCCAGGCGGTCCATGGACGGAAGCCAACGAGCGCCCAGATGCTCGAGGCAAACCATCCCGCAGGAGTGATGAGGGTCCTGTCAACGACAGGCCATTGGCCCGGCGCGATGCGTCACGGCAGACGGCATTGAAGCACCCGCAAGTACACCTCCCATCGGAAGTTTGGCAAAAGTGGCTTCGACTTTCGCTGATCCGCACTTGCATTGACGGAGTTCCCCGTGGGGACCCACCACACCGTCAAAACGTTGGCATTGGATTTTCAGCATGATCCGAGTCAGCCTGAAGAGCTAGCGTAGGCGCCGTTCGCCTCTCGTTTGGAGGCGAGGCCCGTTGCTTTAGCTGGAGACCTTCGTCGGAAGTTCGGCTTTCGATCCGGATCGAAGAAAGGCATGCATCTACGGGGAGTCCTTGGACTACCCCCATGTATGCGGGGAGAGTTCGAGATGCCATCCAACCTCGTATCCCACGAACGGTGAACGAGCATGATAGTTGTGGTGCCCAGCTGTATCATCTGAGCCCCTCGGCGCTCCCCAGCTTCACAACGGGGTGGGCCAGTGGCCTCGTGACAGCAGAACCGACAAATATTAATACATCGAGGAGTGTGAGTGCACCTGCCACACGTGCTGGCAGCGGTAATCCATGCAGTTGGCAGCTTTTGATTGCTAAATGAACGAAGGCCCAGCTTCGACAAGAGATACTCGTGTTGGACGCGCCTTCAGCGGTGAGCAGTCCCCGAAAGCGGCACCACAATGGCCCGTGGCATCAAGGGCCCTTGTACGAGTTCATGGGAACATCACAATGGCTAGTTTTCTTTCTTAGAGAACACACTGGCCTCAAGTGGCGGCAATACACGAGCGGGCTCGATTAGCGCGCTCCACACCGAGTTGCACAGCCAACAACACTACTCTACGGGTGGCAGCAGCCGTGCAGGGCGGAGCTCTCCTTGCCATTGGGGTCCGCGGGCACGTCCAGCGTCGGGTTGCGGTCGAAGAAGCCCTCCGGGATGAGCTTGAAGCCCGCGTAGTCCACGGGCATCATGGGCCAGTCCTCCATGCGCGGGAAGTGCGTGAGCCCGAAGGTGTGCCACACCACGATGTCCTCGCCGTCCACCGGACGGTTCTTCTCCACGTACGTGGGCAGTCCCGCGAAGCCCGGGTGCTGGTTGGGCGCGTAGCCCGCAGCCCACATCTCGTCGCGGGCGTACTTGGTGACCCAGAGGTGCTTGGTGGAGAAGTTGGCGCGCTTCCAGATGGACGAGTCCTTGGCCGCCAGCAGCACGGGCTGGCCCTCCGGCATGAGCGCGAAACCCGTGGAGCGGCCGAGGCGGTTCTTGGCCTCGCTAGACGCGATGCGCCACATGCGGTGCTTGTCCATGGCGCACACGCGCTGCGCCTCGCTCTCTGTCTTAAGCCGCGTGGTCGTGCGCACGAACGCGTTGCCCACGGGGTTCTCGGGGCTCGTCTCCAGTCCTTTGGCCTCCAGCTCGTCCACGTGGCACTTGTTGCCGTCGATGGCCACGTCCAGCCGCGCCGAGAAGAGGTGCTGGTGGCTGGGCGCACCCAGACGAGGCGCCATCTCGGTCGCGTACTCGTACTCGCCCTCAGGCCGCCCGGACGTGAACACGATGCCCGTGGCCTTGCACTCGAGCTGGATGCGGCCGTCCAGGTAGAAGTACCAGTAGAAGCCGTAGTCGTAGTTGCCCACAGTCACGAAGAAGGACACGACGAAGCGGCGGTTGCGCCGCACCTCGCTCGTGGGCGGCGACGCCAGCACGTCCGTGTGCTTCCACAGCGTGCCAAAGTCCTCCTCGTGCATGCAGATGGCGTTCTTGATCACGAACGGCTCGCAAAAGTCGTCCACGACCGTCGCGTCCAGGTACTGGATGCTGCCGAGACAGTCGCAGCCGAGCACTAGAGAGTTGGCCAGGCGGCCGAACTGGTACTCGCCCGCGTCAAAGTAGTTCTGCCAGTCGTGTGTGGGCTGCGGCTCACCGTACGGCACCACCATCTCGGAAATGGCGGCGCGGTTCAGGATCTTGCGTTTGCGGCCGCGGTCGTGGAAGGAAATGTCGTGCAGCGTGAGTCCCTCGCGGCCGTTGAAGCCGATCCGCATCTCCCAGTTCTGCCACGACACGACGTTGTCGCGCACCGTGAAGCTCGCGCCTTGGGGCTGCTTGATGTGCAGCGGCTTCATGTCCGTGCGAATGGGGCCCATGACCTTCGGGTCTAGGTAGTCGCCCGACTCCATGGGCACATGCGTGTAGCCCGTATCCACGAGACGCAGCACCTTGCGGTTCGTCAGGTCCACGTGCGCCACAAGCCCGTCGATCGGGTGCGCGTACATGGAGTGCGTCTTGCCCTCCGTCTTGAGGAAGCTGAGCACGCGGATCATGCGGTTGCCCTCCTCGCCCTCGTAGCCGAACACACCGGCTGAGAACTGCTCGCCGCGCACCATGTCCAGGTCCGTAATGCCGCGCTTGGCCAGCGCCGCCACGTACGCCGGGTCGGCCTTGCAAATGGCGTCGCCGTCCCAGTAGTCTTGGTCCAGCACGGGGATCTGACCGTCCGTCTTGGGGTCCATCTCGCGCTCCGACACGACGCGGCGGCCTACGACGTCCACCACAAAGTCGCGCGTAACGTTCGTGGCCTGGTCTAGCACCAGCACGCCCAGCTCTCGCGGCATCTCGGTCAGCGCGCCGTCCTCGAACTTGTCGAGCGTGGCATGGTCGGGCTCACGTAGCATCACGTACGCGTAACGCAGCTCCGGGCCGGAGTACCCGGCGTCCGCCAGCACTTGCTTGGCCGTGCGCACCTCGTCGGCCGTGATCGGGTCCAGAGGGTGCAGCACGCCCTTGGTGCTCGGACTAGGGATCTGGGGAGCCATGACGGAGTCGCGGTTGACTGGCACGGCGGGAGACTGCTGGGCGGGGGCGGGGAAGTTGGAAAGTGAGCGATCGCATGATAGGCAGTTCCTCCTTGGGCACAGCCATGCGTCGGGCTTCGCTGCTGTTTGCGGAGGCCAGCGGGCAACGGATATGATACCGTTGCATCCTGGCCGTGTACTTCGCCGTTCTCTACCGCGTCAATCCGTCTGCATCTCCAAATCGAGTGACGCGCCCCAGCTGTGAAATCTACGGTACTTCAGCGCCAACTCAATTTGTAGTAGATTGGCCCAGGCTTTACGCCAACGGGAGAGGTTTCATGCGGCGGTCTTGCAGTAGGATGCGGGCCCCGCCACAAGGAGAACCCCGTCCCGAGCCGCTCAGCTGGCCGGAATTCTCACCTCCTGTCGTTGTGGCAGGGAGAACCGCATCGCCAGAGCTTTCGAGCCCAGCTGTACTCGTCTCACCCCCATTGGCAGGAGCACACGATGAGGCGCAGCGAGTCACCCGGCGCAAGCGCTGGACCCAGCAGCTCGCCTCACGCAAACCTGCATCCAACGCGCAAGGTCGGACAAGATTGCCGCCAACAAGGGCTCGCGGTGCGCCCTCGGGCCTTGCAACCGCTGCAGATCGGGTGAATCCGAACAGAGTTCGGTGCAACTTGAGACGGTTCACGACGGACTTGTGGCCGAATCCGCCGCGCTAGCCTGACGATGCTTTTCATGGCGTTGATAGGACTGCTCCCTATCGTTTGACGCTGTCCGACGCCATACAAGTGTTGCATGGTTGAAGAGGGCGATTGCGGCTTCACGTTGTGGTAAACTGATACCTTGATGCGTGTGCGAATGTGTTTGAGCATCCGCTCGAGAGCATCCTTCGCCGACAACGTGCTTGCGGCCGCGTCTAATCAGCGGGGGTGACGACCTGGGCCGACACGCCGGGCGGGATCCGCGGTTTGCATTCCGCAGCACCGCTCATGGCGTCCGTCGACTCCGAGCAGTCCGGTGTTCGATGGAGTCGGACTTGCATGTTGAAGTGCAGCTCAGGCGTGAAGGCCACTTTCGCTGCGATTGGAGCAAAGGCGATGGAACCCGGGTAAACCAGCCTCGGACCTTGGCGCTGGATCGACAGCCGCCGGGCGGTCGCCAAGTGTGCGCGTGAGGAAGATGCACCGGCATTCGCCTCCGTACGCTCGCACGCCGTACGCTCGCACATGGCCCTTTTGCTGCCCTGGAGGTGGGCGCGTGTGCCTCAAAGCGCACGACACCTGGGCCCTGGCCCCCACCGCTTCAAGCCTACAAGCAACGAGGTCTTGCAGCAGTGCAAGTGCGTGATTCCTGTTGGCGCTTGCCGCGGAAGGCTCTGCGCCATGGCTCGCTTCCACCGTGGTTGACGAGCTCGTTCTGGTGCTTGAAATGCGGCCGCAAGAAGACACGAATACTATACTGCTCTCCGACCACGGATCTTGAAGGCACACGTTGAAGCGATGTCGTCGCGCTGCGTCACCAGATCAGGGCCCAATTATGTCCCGGGACCTGGTATGACTAAAGCGAAACAACCGCCTGATTGGTCAGACTCGCATGTGTTAGAATTTGTGCTCGCTAGCTGATTGACCGTCTTGCTACTGGCGTTTGTCCTTCGCTTCGGCGACCATGGTGACGCTGGCATATTGCGTAGCGCCATGTTTCGGGCTCCATATCCGTCGCATGCCACCGAGACGGTAAATCCACGACGACGCGAAACGATTGGCCGAACAGTCCTCGTCATGCAACGGCGGAAGCATTGACACATTGTCGTAGAACGGCCAAGCTCGCCGTGTGCTGCAGAGGTCGGCATCACCTGATAACCTCGGCCAGCAGTGAAAACGCAGAGCGCCTACGGGCTCTTTCATTCACGCGCGCGCTTTTGAAAGCTAGGAGCGTCTCAGCGCAGAGCGGCACCCCAAGCGTTTTCACTCCGATGCTCGCTAACTTCTACTACGCCCGCAGTCATCTGTAGTATAATGCTTGAACCCCAGTGGAGTGGCACCGGCTCATCCCTTCACGCGTGACGCGCTCTGCGTAACCAATGACGTCGCCCGGTTCAATCTCCAGCGGTACACTTGTCGACACGCCAAGAGATCCGGCGCAACCTACACTTGGAGTGCCGCTCCGATGCAAGGAAGACCATTCCCGAATTGGCCGCCGGCTCCGCAGTTCACTGCTCGCTTCATCGTCAAGTGGCAGCCATGAGCCGCATCAGCAGCGTGTCGCTCGACGTGCAAGAGCCGCAGATGGCGCCCTCGCGCCGGTACGCCAAGACGCCGCACCTGTGGGCGCTGGGTGTGGGCGCCGTCATCAGCGGCGAGTACTACGGCTGGCAGTCGTCGCTGGTCGCGGGCTTCGACGGCATGCTCATCGTGCTGTCCATGGCCACCGTGCTGTACGTGACGCTGTCCTTCTCGCTCGCCGAGCTGGCGTCCACCATTCCCGCGGGCGGGGGCCCGTACATCTTTGCGCAGCACGCGATCGGCCCGCGTGCCGCCTTCTTTGCCGGTCTGGCTGAAGCGCTCAAGGTCATTGCCGTGAATGCGTCCACGTTCTACAGCATCTACTCGTACCTGCAAGCGCTGTTCAACACGGACCCCAAGTACGGGCCTATCTTCTTCATCTGCTTCGGCATCGTCTTCGTGGGGCTCAACATCTTCGGCATTCGCGCGTCCTTCCGCATGCAGGCGTGCTCCACGACGCTGTGCGTCATCCTGCTGCTCATTTTCTTCGTGGGCTCGCTCTGGCATCTGGACTACAACCAGTGGGTCGTGCAGAACGACTTCCACTACACGGACCTGGACAGCGCCATCACCGCCATCCCGTACGCCATGTGGTTCTACCTGGGCATCGAGGAGCTGCCGCTGGCCAGCGATGAGACCATCGACCCGGAGAAGAACATCCCGCGCGGGCTCTTCGTATCCATCGTCACGCTCGTGATCCTGTCGTACGGCACAGGCATCTTCAGCTCGCTCATCTCACCGGGTGCGCGCGTCATGGCGGACGAGTCAGCGCCGCTGGTCACGAGCTTCCAGACCATCTTCGGTGACGGCCACACGCTCACAGCCTTCAAGTGGCTCACGGTGCTGGCCATGACCACGAGCCCCAACTCGTACATCTACTTCATGGGCCAACTGCTGTCGGCCATCGCCAAGGACGGCTACTTCCCCAAGTTCATGGCCTACGAGCACCCCAAGTGGGGCACGGCGGTGGGCGCGCTGCTCTTTGGTGGCATCATGTGCGAGTTCATCGCCATCGTGTTGCACTACGCCATCGGCGACGACAACCTGGGCTCCGTGCTCGTGAACCTCACGCTACTAGGCGGACTAATCTCGTACGTCTTCCAGCTGCTGTCCTTCATCATGCTGCGCATGCGCCAGCCCAACCGCCGCCGCCCGTACCGCAGTCCCTTCGGCATGGCGGGCGCCGTCGTCGGCCTCGTGCTCAGCTTCATCGCCATCTTCGCGCTGCTCTACAGCGGTATCACGGACACCGTCTTCCTGGCTTCAATTGCCGTGACTGTCATCGTCTTCATCCTTGGCACCATCTACTTCTTCAAGACGGTGATGCCGCGCATTAAGGACAAGACGCTGGGCGCGCACACGACTGAGAAGGGCATGCGCCAGAACCTACTGAGCGCTCGGAGCCAGGTGAGCTCCGTCGCGGCTTGAGGATAGTGAACTAGTTCTGTCTACAAGTTGTTCTTGTAACTGGTTGTTGCGCGAGCAACCCGGGAGGCAAGTGCCACCCTGGTTTTTATATACGTAGATTTGTCTTCACCGTGGCGAACCTGTGGTCATGTGAGGCCACCGCGAATTCGGCACGGCAATCCAGTGCGCCAGCTTTGGCGGATCCCAATTGCGGCCTGGGAATGCCAACCACGGCTTCTTTACGTGTGCGAGCTACGTGTCGCCCACAAGCTCTCAGTACGACCGGGTGGGCATGGCGCGTACATGACACGCGCTGCCTATATCAGTCGAATCCGGATGCACAGTGCCTTTGAGGTGGCGGTGAGAGTTTTAGCCGCATTCGGATGTCGAATCGGTCGCAGTTTATGCCGGTCGGAAGCCTACTTCGAGTAGCAACTCGAACGTCGTGCTATCCCCAACCGTAGGGCTTGGATCTATCCCCATTCGTAGGGCTTGGATGCACCGACCGTGCGTCCTCTCGTGCGCATTCACTGTGGATTCGAGGGCAGGACTCATGGAATGTAGACGCCGCGGTGTGAACAGACACGGACCAGCGAGCGAGCCCTCTCGTCCTGCTTCACCTAGTCCAGGCCGAAGTCCAAGCAACGGTTGAGCATTGCACGACAAGGTGCCGGGTCGCCAAGGCCGTGATAAAGGGGACGACAGTAAAACGCAGCGCTGTAGGTCGTCTCGACGGGCAGGTTGTCGAGCAAAGACTCCGCTGCTGTCTGAAGATTGCAACCGCGGCACCCGGCGCAGCGAACCTTTTTGACTTGGATCCTCTTGCACAGACGCATTGCACAACTTGGAGCTCGCACTCGATTGCTCCGTGGCTCTCGACTGCACTGCACGCAGCTTTAACTCACCCGATGTCCGACGCGGCGTACGCTCGCATGTTGGCGCAGGCCGCCGGGTTTGCGCACGCTGTTGAGTGCGGTTGAAGGACGACTGCCACGTCAGTTTGGCACGCGGAGCGTCGACGTCAGCAGGCAGCGTCACGCGGGAAGGGCCAATCGCAATCGCCTACTTGTTCCTCCCATCACTCAACGAGGCTGCGCAAAAGTACCACACACATCTACCATACCGGTCGTGGCGTCCGCCCTTTCTCTACATATTTTACTACACGGCCTTTGCTTGTCAAAGAAAAAGATCGTGCGGCCCTCGAGATCCTCGAGCTCTCATTCCCGCATTTGCGCCCGCAAACCCAAGCCTCTCGCTGTCTCTCCACAACGATCACCATGAGCGACCCGATCCCGGAGCTCAAGGAGCTCTTCATCGACGGCGAGTGGGTGGTCCCCGTGAATAACAAGTACCTGGACGTGGTGAACCCGGCCACGGAGGAGGTGGTGCAGCAGGTGGCGGCCGCCTCAGCGCAGGACGTGGACCTGGCCGTCCAGGCGGCCACGCGCGCCTTCGAGACCTGGGGCGCCACCACGGGCTCGGAGCGCGCCGTGTACCTGAACGCCATGGCCGAGCTCGTGGACAAGCGCGTGGACGCGCTCAGTCGCCTCGAGACGGTGGACAACGGCAAGCCGCTGGCCGAGTCGGTTTGGGACATGGAGGACGTGGCCGGCTGCTTCCGCTACTACGCCAAGCTGGCCGAGAAGCTCGACGCGCGGCAGTACGAGAAAGTGGCGCTGCCCCTCGAGGACTTTCTGGGCGAGCTGCGCTACGAGCCTGTGGGCGTGGTCTGCGCCATCGTGCCGTGGAACTACCCGGCGCTCATGGCGCTCTGGAAACTGGCGCCGGCGCTCGCGGCGGGCTGCACTGTGGTGCTCAAGCCCTCGGAGATCACGCCACTGAGCGCGCTGCAGCTGGCGCAGATCGCCGCGGACGTGGGGCTGCCAAAGGGTGTGCTCAACGTGGTGAACGGCCTGGGCAAGGAGGCCGGCGCACCGCTCGTGGCGCACCCGGACGTGCACAAGGTGGCCTTCACGGGCAGCGTGCCCACGGGCCGAGGCATCATGGAGACGGCGGCCAAGGATGTCAAGAAGGTGTCGCTCGAACTGGGCGGCAAGTCGCCCGCGCTCGTCTTTGACGCCAAGCACCTCGAGCGCACGGTCGAGTGGGTCATGTTCGGCTGCTTCTGGACGAACGGCCAGATCTGCAGTGCCACGTCGCGCCTGCTGCTGCAGGAGGACCTGGCGGACGAGTTCCTGGCCATGCTGGTGCGCGAGACGCAGAAGCTCGTGCTGGGCGACCCGCTTGACGAGAAGGTGCAGATGGGCCCGCTCGTGAGCAAGATGCAGCAGGACAAGGTGCTCGGGTACATCAAGAGCGCCGTGGATGAGGGCGCGACGTTGGCCTGCCAGACGGCGCTGCCCAGCGGTGGCAAGGGCTACTTTGTGCCGGCCACGGTCATCACGAACGTGCGCAAGGACATGCGCGTGTGGAAGGAGGAGATCTTCGGCCCCGTGCTGTCCGTCATGACGTTCAAGACGGAGGCGGAGGCCGTGGCGCTGGCCAACGACTCGGAGTTCGGCCTTGGCTCGGCCGTCTTCACCACGGACGACGCGCAGCTCAAGCGCGTGACCAAGGCGCTGCGTGCGGGTATGGTCTGGAACAACTGCTCGCAGCCATGCTTCGTGGAGCTGCCCTGGGGTGGCGTCAAGAAGAGCGGCATCGGCCGCGAGCTCGGCCCCTTCGGCATGGACGCCTACCTCGAGCCCAAGCAGATCTGCACCTACATCGCCGACAAGCCCTTCGGCTGGTTCCTCAAGGCGTAAGTGAATCACTCTGGACGTCGCTCGGAGGGCTATGAGCACGTAGACTTTGTCCGGGTCGACGTGGCGCTGCTAGCTGTAACAGGCCTGGGTGCTTGTCTAGGAGAGTGCGATTCCTGTTGGTAGTAATGCGAACAACGAAGCTGTTTATATGTACTCACGTGTGCGCTGGCCGCACTGGATGTTCTCCGTCGGCAACGACATTGGCAGCGATGCTGAGTCCAATGCTGTGGCGATACAGCGATGTGCGGCTTTTGCGAAGCACTTTGCGGCACTGCAACGAGGAATTGCATCCCGCTATCGCTATCGGCGCCTTGACCATCAACGACAGCAAGTTGCTACGCAAGCTCAGATGGAATTTCGCCGCAGCCCTGGCTCCATTCACCCCAAACGCAGTACGGGTATGCGAGCTTTAACGAAATAGTGTGGTGCGGTCTGTGGAGCGCCCAGTACCTTGGCGCGAATCGGCGAACCGTTCAAGGGTGTAGAACTGGGTCCGCTCCTTGCCTGTTTGTAGTAACCCACAGGATTTCGTCAGCCCGATTCACTACGCCACCATTGGGTTCGCAATGGCCAAGACAGCTTCGTCGATAAGGTTTCCCTCGAGGTCTTGGACACCAAAGGTCTTCGAAGCCGAATGGAAGAGACTCTCGCTCGACCCCAAATGTCTGCGAACTCACCCGATATCGATGCATTCACGAAAAACGCGAGACCGGCAAGCGAAAGGAAATTCAAAACTGAAATTGGACGTCAAGGATCGATCCGGCAGGGTTCGAGGCCCCTACGTGGACCGGAATGCAAGGAAGTGCAGCGCGCACGCGTGGACAAATCGGCGCGCAGTGCTTGCTGCCGTACGACACAACGGGTGCGTCTCGAAGGAAGGAGCAGTGGGCGGATCAAGGCCTTGCCGTGCCGCACCGACCCGCTTACAGGAAGCGGGCGCCGGTGGCCACCGATTCGATCCACTCGCGGTCGCCCGACACGCGCGCGTAGACGCCCGGGTAGCCGCGGAGGCCGCAGCCGTTGCCCCAGCTCACGACGCCGATGAGCACGTCCTCCGACGACTTCTCCGAGATGAGCGGGCCGCCCGAGTCGCCCTGGCACGAGTCCCTGTTGGCCTCGCCGCCAGCGCACACCATGGTCTCGTCAATGTCCAGCACACGCGCGCAGGCCGAGTCGCTGATGAGCGGCACGTCCACACGCAGCAGCTCGTTGGGCTGCTCGCCGTCCTCCGAGGTGACGCCCCAGCCCATGACAGTGGCCAGCTCGCCCGTCACGATGTCCGAGTCGTCCGCAGCCGCGAGCGCCACGGGCGTGAACGAGCTGGAGGTCTCGAGCTCGAGGATGAGGAAGTCGTGCGAGAGCGTGGAGCTCGACCAGTTCGGGTGGCGCGTCTTGCTCACGACGCGGATCTGCTCGCCGTCGCTCGTGCCGCTCAGGTAGTGCGTGCCCACAGACACGTACTGGATGTTGCCGTCCAGGCAGTGGCCGGCCGTGAGCACGTGCTTGGGCGTGATGAGCGAGCCGCCGCAGAAGTCGGAGCCCCGGGCACTGGAGCGGATGCCCGTCGTGTACGTCTTGGTGCCGCTCGGCACGACCGTGCCGCTCAGAATCAGCGGGCTCGCCACGATCCCTTCAGTCGTGTTGCTGGCCGTTGTGGTCTCGTTGAACAGCGACAGCTCCATGTACTCCGCGTACGTGAGCTTGTCCGTGGCGGTGACCGTGGAGGCGGCGAGCAGCGCGGTGACGGTAGCGGCGACGGTGGAGAAAACCTTCATCTTGCTGGTGCTGGAGTGCTTGGGCGGTGGGGTAGGAGGCGCGGTAGATGCGGGCTCGAGAAGGCAAAAGCTGGAATGAGGTTGCTCCTGCACCTCGAAAAGCACGCCACTCAAGTCCGTCAAGTGCACAGGAGACAGCAGGAGGGGAACGACCCCCGCTCAACGCCTTCAAGGGAAATCGGAGATCTCGAGGGCAATGCGTACAGCAAAAATGCGAAGGCGTTTTCGGACCAGGCAAGGACGCGTCCGTCCTGTTCGGAGTTATCAGATCTTGCCATCATGCGATGGGAATGGCGTGGCTCCGGAGCTGTTCACTGCTCACGAATGTGAATGATCTCCGGGCTGAGTGTCCGAAGTCGTCGTCAGATAGCGGGAAGGCGTCCCACCGCGTGACGTTCTCAGAAATGGACGAACATGCGGACTGAGTGTACGATTTGCGATCGATCACCGCATCGAGAGCCTCCATCGGTCACAGGCTAGCAACGCGATACTTGTACTAGCTGCTGCGGGAAAGATGAGAGGCTCTTAGTGCAGTGATGACACATCCGGCCTTCTGATAACCCCCGCAAGGCTTGAAGGGCTCTCGCCGCCGTCTGGGAATGGTTTCCCGAATCTTGAGCAGGCTTTGGTCGCGAAATTCGCTGGCGAATTCCGTTGCATGAAGCGGAGCCATGCCCATCAGTGCACTTGTAGACGAGACTCGGCGATTTGTAGCACCCGGCAATCCTGCGCGCATGCAACTTCAGCTTGTGTTCGACGTCTACGATCGAGGCGTATGTGTTCGTGCCGACGTGCAGCCGTGTTGCCAATCAACGGTGCTGCCAAGGCACGCAGACGTCGCCGACACCTGTGGACGAGCCGAACTGGATGAGCAAGCAGCCCCTCTCATGCCCACCCTTTGGTGGGCGAATGGTTGGTGGCGCGAAGCTGTCCCCAAGGTTTGACCTGCTTGCTGTGCATCATCCTTCCGCTGACAACCGCCGGCTCGCGCCGAAACGACGCACGTCCTGATTCGCTGAAAACACTCGTCGCCGATTAGGCCTTATGTTCTGTCATCCACGGTTGCTCCCTATACCTCTCTTTTCAGCCAGTAGAAAGCTCCATCGATTCTCAACGCGTCCTGGCATTGGCTAAAACTCCCGCTGAGCTCCTCGCGGCCCGACTTTTCTCCATCTCGCCCAACACCACCGACCGAAATGGCGCCCGAGTCGACGGACAAGTGGCTCTTCTCGGAGCTTCGCGCCGTGATCCTGCAGCGTGGAGTGCCACCACCGCGCGGCGCCAGCACGAGCGCAGACGCCCCGGATGCGGAAAAGGAGAACGCGGACGCGGCGGCGCCGCTGGTGTTCCGCACGCCCAGCTTCCTGGAGAGCCAAGTGCCGTGGCGCGTGGAGCGGCAGTTGCGGCGCACGACCTGCGCCTTCGTGGAGCAACTGGGGGCGCTGCTGGAGCTACCCGAGGCGCCCCGCGTGAGCGCGCAGCTGTATGTGCAGCGCTTCTACATGCTGCACTCGTTCGCGACGCACGACCGCTTCCTGGTGGCCACGGCGGCGCTCTTCCTGGCCTGCAAGACGGAGGAGTTCCCCATCAAAGTGCGGCTCGTGACCGAGTGCGCCATGTTGCTGCTGCTCTGCCCCAAGCAGGCGCAGGAGGCGGTCACTAAGCACCGACACAAGTCCCCTGCGGGGCGCGACCAGCGCTCGCCCTCGGGTGGCGGCAAGAAGCCGGCGCCCCGCCGCCTCAACGCGCAGGGCAAGCCCGTGGAAATGAGTGCGTCTCTGGGCAACGACAAGGAGGCGGCCAACAGCAAACACCTCGAGTGCATGCACGCGCTGCTGGAGGTCGTGGACGTGGGCGAGGTGGAGGCGCAGTCGGCCAAGGTGCTGCTGCTGGAGCGCATCCTGCTGCTCTCGCTCTCCTTCGAGCTGGCGGCCCCGCTGCCCTTCGCGTACGTGGCGCCCCAACTGGAGCGCGTCTTCGCGCTCGAGGCGCTTCACGCCGACGTGTCCTACGAGAACACGCGCCAGGTGGCCTTCCTGCTGCTCGCGGACGCGCTCAAGAGCGCGCTCGTGCTGGCCTTCGACGCCTTGACGCTGGCCCGAGGCGCCGTCTATCTCGCCTGCGTCTACCGTCGCCAGGTGAGCGCCAATGTGGCCACGGAGACCAACGAGCCGTGGTGGACCGTGCTGCAGCTGTCCGCACAGGAGCTGGAGGACGTAGCGCGCGGCTTCCTCTGGATCTACGAGGACGGCGAGCGCGCTGGCGACAAGCAGCCCGGCCTCGGGCCCGACTTCCTGGCCCTCTGGACGCACTTCCGGCCGGACGACAACCGACCCGACCTCGAGGTTGTCAGGAAACTGGACGCGGAGCTGCACGCCTCCACGTAAGGCGAGTCCGGTGGCCGTTTATTAATGTTTCTTGCTGCCAGCCAAAGCCCACGGCGCCCTTGCTTCCGCGTGCATGTGCGTCACGAGAACGGCACGAGCTCTGCGCGTCAGACCCAGGAGCGAGACTTGCGCGGACTGTCCAGCAAGCTCTTGATGTAGAAGACCTGGAAGAAGCAGATGCCCAGGTACACGACGCACTCGAGCGAGCCGTAGAAGGCCACGTGCTTGTTCGTCTCCTCCTCCACTACGCCAGACCAGCAGCCACGAGAGAGAGAGAGAACGCGCGTGAGTAGCACGTCGGCACCAAGCAGTGCAAGCAGAGGCGACGGACCCTCGCCCTACCTTTGAGATGGCGGTCCGTGCGAATGAGCTGCAGCCGCTGCTCGGACTCCAGCTCGCCCAGACGCACGTCCACATGGGACGCGTACTTGGCCAGCACGCTCACGTGCTCTGGCGTGGCCCAATGCCACCCAGCACACCAGCAGCACATGACATTCTCTTCGTGAGCATCAGGGACAAGTAACCAGCACACAAGCACGCTCCGCCATCGCGTACCTTGCTCCACGGGGTGCTGCGACTGCAGCGTATTGGTCACGTGCGTCACCAGCTTCCCGTCCGCGTCTGAGTTGATGAAGCACAGCTGGAAGACGCCCGCTTGCCTTCACACGCACAGCACAAACAGCACAAACAGCACAAGCGAATGCGTTAGATCCAACCGCCGTGTGGAGTTCCCAAGCCACCGCAAGACTGCGAGCCGTCCACGCACTTGGGGCTGACTTGGTACTGGCCCTCGGCGTCGCCCAGGCGGCGGAAGACCGCCACGCCCTGCGGGTTCGTGACCTCCAGGTCGATGTGCGAGTCGGCGGAAGACACGATGTAGGCGCCGCCCAGCTCGTCGCCCTCGAACTTGGCGTCCTGGAAGAAGCATTCGCGGCTCTGGCCGCCCACGAAGAAGGTCAGCCCCTCGGACGGGTCGAAGTCGAAGGTCTCCACGCTGCGCGCCTTGGGCGCGTACTTGGCGGGCGCGTCGGGCGCGTCCCCCACGCCGCGCGGCCGGTCCGCCTTATCGCCGTACGGGTCGAATTGCTCGTCCTCCGGCACGAAATCCGGGTCCAGCTCCGCCGCGTCGCCCTGCGCGTGCGCCACGGGCAGTGCCACAGCGATCAGAAGGCCCAGCAGTAGCGCCGCGGCCCGTGCGCGGCCTACAGCCGCCGCCGTTCGCCGCTGCATGCCCGTCTTCTTGGCTTCCCGCATGCCAATACTGCGATGATCGCCGTTTTCCCCCACGTGTCTGATGTCAAAGTGTGTCCTTTCCCGTAATTACTTTGCGCTGAAGGGTTCGGTTTGCACCCCGCCTTCTTATTGTGCGTCGACAACCCACCATATTTCAAGCAGCTAGTATGCATGGATATTGGTAATTATTTCTAATTGCGGCTAGTTTTGAAGGCGTTCCTGCCCGACGCCTCTTGACAAGAATCCGTCAAGGCCATCACCATGACAGCTAATGACCGTCTGCAACTGCTCCTTGCCTCGCTTCGCATGCCCCGGGCCATCTAATCCCGCCACACCAGCAGCTATATACGCTGCCACAGCGTGGAGCAGCCCGCCTTGGCCCATTCCGCCCTAAGCTGCACCACTGCCGCGCGTCACTTTCCTCGATCGCAACTTGTACCAGCAGATCCGCGACGCCAACAAGGCCGCGCTCCTGTCTGCACCACACAAACAACATCTACTACCAGCGCTGGCACCTCGGAAGTACTTCATACTGGCAATAGAAGAGGAAATCGAGGCGTGAGACGCTGGCATTGGCGGTCGGCAGGCCAAGCAGGACATTGGGGGACCTATACCCTGCTGCTTGACTGCTTGCCTGCTTCGCTGTTCGGGCTGCTGGCTCTGTCGTGGGCTTCTCTAGCCTTGCTCGCGCGCTCTCTCGTGCAGCGAACGCAACGTGAACTTGGCTCTCCTCCTGCCTGAAGCGCTCCGTCGACTCAGAGGTGCGGACCCGGGCCCGAATGCGGCGTCGTGGCCATGGAGCCCACGGCACCCGCAGGCGGGGCCGGCGCGTGCGAGAGGCGGCCGCGGATGAAGCCTCCCAGCCCCTTCTGCTTCTGCTGCTCCTTCTGCATCTCCAGTGCGCGCACCCGAGCGCCGTACTTGGAGGCCACGTCGCGGATGACGCCGTCGTCGTCCCGGAACTCGCCAATGACCGCGCGGAAGTCGGGCACGCGCTCCGAGGCCAGTGCCTTAAGGAACGGGATCAGGTCCTTCAGCTCGTGGTCTTCCCGGTCGCGGCCGTCCGTGAACGGCCGCACGGGGATGGCGTTCTCCGGCTGCAGTTGGAAGGCGGCCGGGTCGTCGTCCACGATCACCACCTGCCGCAGGTCGCGGTTCAGGTTGCCCAGGTCCTTGACGTGCGCACCGTTCAGGTAGCGCGTGGCATCACGTGATAGCACGTGCAGCGCGCACTGCTTCGGGTCCAGCTTCTGCACGATCTCCTCGGCGCCGTAGTTCTGCGAAAAGATCACGATCTCGTAGTACTGGGCACAGCAGCGACACCACCAAACATACAGGGCAACGCCAGCAGCGTAAGTACAACACTCCACGTGTGGCAAGACTGCGAACGCGAGTAACGCATCACTTGCGCTGGTGGTAGGAAAGAGATGAGGTAGAGCAATACCTGGCAGAGCGTCTCCAGGAACTCGTCGACCCCGGGGCGCTTCGCGTGGCGCCAGCCGTGCTTCCGCTGCAAATGCATGCGCACATACACAGCAAACACATCAGTCTCGCACCACTAAACGATCTCTACCGAACATCAACCCTCCCAACGACGCAGCGTCACAGTGTGACGTACAGTCCACTCCGAGTGCACGAGCGTGTCCTCGAGGTCGAGCACCAGTACGGGCACGGGCGGCGTGTCGGCGGGCACCTGCGGGATGGGCCAGTCGGGCAGAAGCTTCTGGCGCGACGGGTCCGTGAAGGGCTTGACGGTCTCCTCCACCTTCTTGGCCACCATGGCGTACAGGTCGCCCAGGAAGGTGGCGCCCAGCGTCTCGCGCACGTTCGCCTTGACGCTCTCGTCCAGCAAAAAGTGCCAGAGCACCGAGCCCGAGATGCTGCCGGCAAGCAGCGCCATGGAGATGCGCGCCGGCAGCGACGAGGTGCGCACCGCCACGCGCGCCTCGGCGCCGCCACCGGCCTTCCTGGCCGCCTTCTGCGCCTGTCGTCGCTCCGCGCGGGGCACCGCCTTGAACGGCACGTCGCGGCCCACCTTGGCGGCGATAGAGGACGCGGAGGACGCGGAGGACGCGGAGGACGCGGGCGTGGAGGCCGTCGCCTCGGCTGCTACCATGAGCCGGCGAGAGGCACCTGCGGACGCCGCCAGCGGCCCGCGCGCGCGCTGCAGCACCACTCGAAGCAGCATATTCGCACGGAAGCCTGCCTTTGCTGTTGCTTATTGCGCGTGTGGTGGCTCTGCGGATATGGGCAGCTGAGGCCAATCAGAGGAGCCGAGGTCGCGCGAAGGTTGCACGAAAGGTCGGGCTTTGACACGTCACCGGTTCAAAACCGGTATGTGTCTTGTCAATAGTACCGGTATACCAGTCTAGTTCCAGCTCGACCAATCAGAGCCGTCCATGGCGCAAGTGCAACTTGCCGCGCACTCCGCATTCCGCATTCCGCATTCCGCATTCCGTATTCCGCACTCGAGGCGCGCAGAAGAAACTTCAATTTGCGGTGGCGCATTCAGTCGGTATGGTTTCCGTGCCACGGCCGACGCTGGGCATGCGCTGCGAGCGAGGGGGCTACTGGATGCTGCATGCCTCCCGAACTAACGACGTTGTGCGTGTTTTCTTCCCCGTTTAGGATCTGGCGGGTGCTGTGTTGTGCTGTGCATCGAAGCAAGGTACAAAGCGACCAAAGGGGGATGGCACGTTTCTGTTTGGCGTCCATCGCTTCGCGCGGGCGCAGTGAGAGTGCAGGGCCAAAGAACATTGCACCGCAGCATCGAGCCACAAAGGCGTTCCAGCACAAAGTACGACAAGCAAAGGTACGCTTGTGATTGTTTGCATTACGCTACATGTGCCATGGGGTCTCAGCCAGTGCACCACTTACTGGTTGCCGCGAAGACGGCGGAACTGAATCCCATTGGTCGTGTCCAGGCCAGCGTCCGCGGCGGCGTCCAGACCAGCGTCAGCAGCGGCGTTTACACCCGCAGCGCCATTTAGACCGGCACTACCAGCCGCGTCCACACCAGCGTCCACGCCAGCATCCAGCCCGGCGCTAGCATCAAAGTCAGCAGCACCCGCGATCTGCGCGATAGCAGCCAGACCCGCCGTCGCGTCAAAGCCAGCGTCCACAGACAGACCGGCCGCCGCGTTCAGCACCGCACCAGCGTCCAGGTTG
>JAADYJ010000056.1:0-47542 GCA_023338205.1 Halophytophthora polymorphica | reverse complement strand
TCACGTGGTCTCTCATGAGCTGGCCTTCGAAGTCCCCAGTGCCAGGTTGCATGTGGTCGACCCGCATCTGCAAGATAGGAAATTAGCAGACACTCACACGCAAATGCTTTGCCAGCGCAACAGGAAGCTTAGCTCATGCTGTCTGCCGTCCACCTCGATGCACAGCTTCAGTTCGTGGTTGTAGATGTCAACCTTGTAGCCGCAGACCATCCCGCGCCATTTCTCGAACAGGCCAGGCAGCAGGAACTTGACGATGTAGGCGGTCTCCGCCTCGGCCTCGGACGCCGTACCCCTGCAGTACGGGCACGGATGCTTGCCGTTCGCCATTGCGCCCACCGGGCGCGGTCCCCACCGATGGCCATTCGCGCAGGTATAGCTGCAGTCGTCTGAGAGTCGCTCCCAGTGATAGAGCGGCGTGTGGCCGAGCTTGCTCAGCTTGGTGCGGTCTTCTCGTAAGCGTATGGCCGAGCGAGATCCATAGCGCACCAGAAACCGGATACGTCACCCACCGCAGTCGATATCACGGCATTTGTCTCCGTCCCCAGCTCCAACTCCACGTTCAGCCCCCGGCACGCTCAGCTCCAAATCCAAGAAACCCCACAAGGTCAGGGATGTCGGTATCATCGGCACCGCTTGGTGTCGTCAGCGTCGCTGTCAATGTCGGAGCTGTTGCTCTCGCTGTCCCCTTCGATGGCCTCTTGCAGCGTAAGAGCCACTTTAGCCCGAAGACGGGCAGCTTCGTCCTTGTCCAGCCGACGGAGCAGCAGCATGGGCCGCTTCTCAAGCTTGTTTCTCCATGCGCAGTACTTTGCAAATGCGTCGTCTCACGAAGCGGGCCGCCGGTCAGCAGTCCCAATTTATCTCAAAAGTAGAAGTTGCTCCGCGCTGCAATGGTCGGTGCCGACGCAGCAGCATGAAAGCTCGGGCACGAGACGGGCTTGGGTTCTGCTCGAGCTGGCGTGGCGCTCACAATTACCGCGAGTCTTCGCCAAACTCTCGCAGCCCGGTACTCGGCAGTGAGCGACGCGTCTATTCTCACCACGACCATGAGCGCGACACTTAATTCCCATTCGTCACTCGAGAACAGCTTGCCACAGCACACAGTCGCTTTTCGCCGTGACGTCGGCAGACCACCGCGAACAGGAGAATTCTTGCAGTCCGGAACTTGGCAGCATTGCACCCTCTCGCGATACCATGCCGTCCGTCGGGAAGGGGCCAGCTCCGCCATCAATGCCACGAACTAGGGGCACTCCCTCAGATGCTTCTCCGCGTCTCGAGGGGCGTAGCGCCCATGCGAAACGAGGCGCACGCAGTAGAAGCACAACGACTCGCGTGACTGCTGCGGGTTGACGTCCTTAGTTAGCCAGTACCAGCCCGCGGCAGGTGGTCTTCCCACGGTGCGTGGCGACCCGGACGCAGGTGGAGAAGCAGCTACTGCATCCCGTTCAGCAATGTGCTCCGCTTCCAGCTCGGCCCAGTTGGGTGTGTCGACCTGGACGTACGGTTTGAGTTTCTCGATCAAGTACTCCCCCATTTCCCTAAACGAAAGCCCGGAGGGCACGGTGATTAACACTATGCCCAACGCCAGGCACTCTGCTGCCTTGTAGCGGTCCCTAGCAGCGCGCAGACCACGCCATCAAGCCATCATAGCACGCAGATTAGTTCATATTCCGCACCACTCACGCAGACAGCAAGCCTTACCTGTTTACCATGGCGACGAACTCGCCGCGATAGGGGTTGTAGAAGGAGCACCAGAAAGCATGCTGAGCCCCCTGGTGCTCAAAGGCAAACTTGCGGCCTCCGAGCTTCGTGAAGGCGTCCAGTTCCAGCACGCTAGAGAGCTCGCGCCACGTAGAGAGGAAGCGGATGCCAAGGAAAGAGAACAGAAGGAAGGCCATCATGGCCGAGCTGGGCCTGGGCATCTGGGTTGGTGGCGAGGCCAGGCAAGAGGAGGGAAGGCCATCTTCTTGGCCATCCCGGATCTTGGGGAGGCGGAAAACCGCAGATTTCGTACTTAGTCGAAACATGAAAGGCTTGATAGCATGGTGTGGCACTTGAGCTCTTGCCACATAAATGTAGGCGGGGCAGCCTTGGTGAAAGAGTGGTGTGGTCCACGGGTCGGACGATCGGCGGGACTGGATTTTAGCCACTCATGGCGCCCCACGTTGGCAGCAGCAATTTGTGGATTTCCCTCAAAGCCAATCAGAGCGGAAGGAACGGGGATGGCGGGCGACGATTGGATGTGATGGATGGGCCTTCCCCCAGACGGTCGCCGATGATAAGTGGATATTCCGCTTGGGGCGTCCGGTCGCGAACGAAAGCTGGCTCGGCGGTTTCAATTAACCTAACGGGTCGCCTTTCATCAAACACTGCGCGTTTGTAAGAGGGACGTGGCCATCGAACCAAACACGAAACTGGCCCCGATCCGCAGTCTTTCCTGCCCCACACGGCCGTATCCGGTGCTATCCCCCTGTTTGTGTCCAGCCTGCCACAAATATCATATCTAACAGGCCATCTCCGCCTCGCTCAGTCCTCATCTAATGAGCTGGATGACTCCGGTTTGTTCGTTGTCTCGTTTAACTCCATTTCAAAGTATTTTCAGGCGGAAGTTGGTACCAGTAGATCGCCCCCCAGACTGTTCTACAGCTCACCCAGTGTCGAACAGGGTAGAATACATAGAACGGATGCGGATATAGTCTGCCTCGAGTGTGCTCGTTCCCGGCACCGCAATTCAAGCAGGCTACGCGGCCGTTGTTGGCCACGCCGCGCATCCGATAGACAGCATAGAGCACACATCGCTATGCTCTCTTTCGTTGGATGGCGTACGAAAGCTTGTTATGCAAGGTGTCCGCATACACGAGCACATTAAACCGAAGCAATTGGAACTGTGTGAGCACAGTAGTGAAGGTCTCTGACAAGTCTTTCGTCCGTGCATCGCAAGCACTAGCAGGGCGCGTCGGTGAGACTCCCGACTCGCGCTCCCAGCGCCAACCCAAGCGGCACGCCTACTATCCTTCATTTCCTTCGTCGTCTCCGTGATGCAGCATCACTGATGCTCCACTCTTTCATCGCTTTTGGGGTTGCCTGCTCGTCGAAGCTGCTGAGCCAGCCCTGTTCGCATATTGGCCAATGACACTCCACAACGCCGAATAATTGCCCAATGCAAAGCCTCTAGCAACTTTTCAGTGATACCATTGGCCAGTCGTCTGTCCAAAGTCTGAACGAGTTCAAAACCTCATTCCACTGGAGCCACTCCTGCCTTCCCCGTTATCTAACACGTTATGGTTCGCCCGCGTGGCTTCAGCTCGCGCCGTCAGCCGCCGCCGCTCTTCTCTCTCCACTTTTCGTCGTGGAAACCGCAGCAAGAACACCAGGAGCTGGTTTAAGCTCTCTCTCTGTCTGCTGTCCCCCGCCCAGTCGAGCCGCCCCCCCCTCCGACCGAGACTTCCCCCCCCGCATCATGTGGCTCAAGAGCGCGGCGCTGGCGGCGCTGGGCGCGCTTCTGGGCGCGTCGAGCGCGCAGGCCGCCTTCTACGTGCCGGGCGTGGCGCCCGAGTCGTGGGCGGCGGGCGAGTCGGTGCGGCTGAACGTGAACAAGATCACCTCCACCAAGACGCTGGTGCCGTACGAGTACTACTACCTGCCGTTCTGCCAGCCGGCGGCCATGAACGAGCAGCAGGAAAACCTGGGCGAGATCATGGCCGGCGACGCCATCATGGACTCTCTCTACAACCTGCAGATGGAGAAGGACGCGCGCTGCCAGGTGCTGTGCAAGCCCGCGAGCTACACGCCCGAGCAGTCGCAGCGCTTCATCGACATGATCCGCGACGAGTACTACGTGCAGTGGGTCGTGGACAACCTGCCCGTGCTCTACCGGGACCCGACGGACTCGCAGGCCGGCTCGTTCAAGCGCGGTTTCCCCGTCGGCGAGGTGGACGAAGACGGCAAGTACCTGCTCTACAACCACGTGCGCATCATCATCTCGGTGAACGCGGACCCATACGCGGAGGAGGAGGAGGGCGAGAGCACGCCCCGCTGGCGGGTCGTGGGCTTCGAAGTCGTACCCACGTCCATCCGGCACCACTTTGAGAACGAGCCGCTGGCTGGCCAGGAGCTCGACTCGGACACGTGCGGTAAGTTTGTGAACATTGAGGAGGTCTCGCAGGGCAACTACCAGTACCTGGACCCGGCGGGCGAGACGACGGTGCTCTTCACGTACGACGTGCAGTTCGTCAAGTCGGACATTGTGTGGGAGGAGCGCTGGGACCGCATCATCAGCAGCAAGAGCTCGAACGACCAGATCCACTGGTTCTCCATCATCAACTCGCTCATGATCGTGCTCTTCCTCACGGGCATGATCGCCATGATTATGCTGCGCACGCTGCACCGCGACATTGCGCGCTACAACGAAGTGCAGACGACGGAGGAGGCACAGGAGGAGTCGGGCTGGAAGCTCGTGCACGGTGACGTGTTCCGCCCGCCGCAGCTCTCGCCCATGCTCTTCTCGGTCATGGTGGGCACGGGCGTGCAGGTGTGCACCATGAGCGCCGCCACCATGGTCATTGCGCTGCTGGGACTGCTCTCCCCAGCCAACCGCGGCTCGCTGCTCACGACGCTGCTGCTGCTCTTCGTGTTCATGGGGAGCTTCGCCGGCTACTACTCGTCGCGCACCTACAAGATGTTCAACGGCAAGGACTGGAAGAAGAACACGGTGCTCACTGCCGTGCTCTACCCGGGGCTGCTCTTCGCCGTCTTCTTCCTGCTCAACCTCGTGCTCTGGGGAAAGGCCTCGTCGCAGGCGGTGCCCTTCGGTACGCTCTTCGCGCTGCTTGTGCTCTGGTTCGGCATCTCCGTGCCGCTCGTCTTCCTGGGCTCGTACTTTGGCTTCAAGGCTGTGGCCATCGAGCAGCCCGTGCGCACGAACCAGATCGCGCGCCAGATCCCTGAGCAAGTGTGGTACCTGTCGTCGCCCTTCAGCATCCTGGTGGGTGGCATCCTGCCCTTCGGCGCCGTCTTCATCGAGCTCTTCTTCATCATGTCGGCGCTCTGGCTGCACCAGATCTACTACGTCTTCGGCTTCCTCTTCATCGTGCTGCTCATCCTCGTGGCCACGTGCGCCGAGGTGACGGTGGTCATGTGCTACTTCCAGCTCTGCGCCGAGGACTACCGCTGGTGGTGGCGCTCCTTCCTCACCTCGGGCTCGGCGGCCGTCTACCTCTTCCTCTACTCGTTCCTCTACTTCTACACGAAGCTCAACATCACGGCCTTCGTCTCGGGGATCCTCTACTTTGGCTACATGGCCATGATCTCCGTCACCTTCTTCTTCCTCACGGGCACGATCGGCTACTTCGCCTGCCTGTGGTTCACGCGCAAGATCTACAGCTCCATCAAGATTGACTAAAGCACCAAGCGGGTCGAACTTGGCTGTCTGGGGCAAGCGACCACAAGGCCACG
Organism: Halophytophthora polymorphica; assembly: GCA_023338205.1. NCBI lineage: Eukaryota > Oomycota > Peronosporomycetes > Peronosporales > Peronosporaceae > Halophytophthora > Halophytophthora polymorphica. The sequence goes on along the minus strand of JAADYJ010000056.1, from coordinate 42,088 downwards.
GGGCCACGACGGCGCGATACCAGCTGGCTGAGCCATGGGAGCGGAGACGGGAGGAGGTGGACGCTGGAGAACAAGGCTCAGAGGTCAAGGTATAGGCGGTGTCGCGTGCGTTTGGGTGCTCCTGAGCCACAGCGACCGCCGCTTGTGGCGTCATGGAGTGCGCTTGTCTTGCGTCTCTCACCTCGTGCTGTGGTTACGTAGAAGTCGACGAAGAGAGCTCGAGACGCCAAGGCGAAGAATGCATTCTCTTTCGTTGCGAGCCAAACAGTACACGCGTGTTGGTGTGGTGCATATATACTTCGAGGGGAAACGGCGACTAACACCCACGTGGTTTGGTCTCCAGCAGCAGGTCCCACATACTTCCAGTCGCTCTCCTGCGCTCAGATCGTCCGCCAGTCCGCGAGCCAGACGTGCTTGTCCATCAGGCGCCTGGCCCGCTGTTGCCACGTTTCCACCGTCTCCAGCGACGCGACCTTATGGCCAGCGGCCTGCAGCACCAAGTCGGCGGGGGTGGTCACCAGGTCGGCGGGCGTGCCCAGCTTCTGCAGCTCCAGCCTCTCCAGCACCGCCGAGTCGCCCACCAGCTCCAGCATCCAGTCATTCACCTCGTCCAGCCTCGCCACGTCCACCAGCCGCTCCAACTTGTCCCGCAGCGTCTCGAAGGACGGATCCAGCGGGTCCATGAGCACGTGCAACGTGGCGGCCACCGACGCGTTGGCCAGCTCCTTCCGCGTCCCAATGCTCGCCTTCTGCAGCCACTCGGCGATAGACGCGCCCGTGATCTGCGCCACTTCGTCGTCCACGGCCGCGCAGCCTTCCGTGCGACCCACGCTCTCCAGCTTGGAGCACGTCCACGGGTTGGCCTGGAGCTGCGCCTTGGGGACTTCGTCCGGAGACAAGATGCGAGCCTTGTCGCAGTGATCGCAGTAGACAGTGGTGGCATCCTCCAGCTCATCTTCCGACTCAGTTTCCGAGTTGTCCACCTTGCCAGGAGGTGCGACAACAGGCTGCGCTTCGTCCTTGAAGGCTGAGACCACCGAGGCACTGCGAGCGCTCTTGTCGAAGCGGGAGAGCGCGGCGTGCGCGGTGGCACGCCGCAGCGTGGTCTCCGTCGCCTGCTTGGCCGACAAAGCGGGCGTCTCTGTCTTGACTTCGCTGGTCCTCGGCTCATCGTCCGCCGCGTAGTCGTCGCTGTCGTCCACCGCGATCACCTTCGCCTTCGCCTTCTCCGTCTCGACGGCGACGTCACTCGTCCTCGTCTTGGCCGTTCTTGCACGCGTCGTGCGAGCTGGAGGGGAAGGAGATGACTGATGTTCACGCCGGGACTCCACCTGCTTGTACACCTTCCACTGCTCCTCGTTCGCCTGGGCCAGAGCATAACGTCCTTCATGAGGTCTACGCCTCAACCCCCAGCACCACCCAAGACGACACGACCGTACCTTGGCCTCCATGGCCTTCTCCGACATGACCCTGCAGCGCGACACCGTCCACAAGAGCGTTCACGTCGTCAGTGACTCGCCCCGCAGCCTTCACGCCACTACAAAGCTGTCCGCACAAGGCCCTCCATGCGCCACGTACCGGGTGCGAACATCCAGGAACGTCCAGTCCTCGTCTGGCAGCAGCGCTCGTAGTCCAGCGGCCACGTCGCCGTCGTAGAGCCGCGCGATGCTCCAGAAGACACGCGTGGACACTTGCGCCATGTTGAACGGCTTGAGCATCTCGCGGCCGGTCTCGCCGCCAGACAAGAGCACGTACTTGAGAATGGCCTGCAGTTCCTTGGGCTGCAGTAGGTCCACCATCTCATCCTTCCACTTGCGCGCACTCTCCTTGAAGCGCACGCGTAGCTGAGCGGCACTGCCATCTGCCCGACGCGTGGTGGCGAGTTCCTCTGCCTCGAACGTCCGTCCTAGCGCCGCGTTGAGCCGCGCATTGGCCAGCGTCATCTCGTACTGCTTCTCCACGGCGTTCTTGGTGGCGGCGCGGAAGAACTTGCTGGTGCGATCCTTGCCGCCGCTCACGGCCGCCGCCAAGCTCACGCCAATGTCTTCCTTGGAGCTCAGCTGGATGCGGTGCGTGCGTCGATACTTGCGCGCTTGCTGCTCCTCTGCGTCTGTGTCTCCAGTCGCAACTGCAGCAACAGCACTGGAAGGCGCGTCGTTAAGAGAGCTGCCCAGTTGGAAACCGCTGCCGATCATCTTGCGCTTGGGCGCGGTAGCTTTATTGGGCTTCTTGGCGCTGGGAGGGTGCAGGGTGTGCACGCCGCCAACGACTTTGTTGGCTACTGCAGACTTCTTGGCGGACGCCCGACGCGGTCGAGCACTGGAGGATCTCAGCACAGAGGCGGAGGCGGCGCTGTTGGCCGTGGTGATGGCCACGACAACCGAGTCGTTCTTGACAAAGACGTCTCTCACCAGCGCCGTGGAAGTGATCTCCACGGGCCGCGGAGGGAAGCCAGAGCGAACTACGCGCATTGAATGCTTAGTACAGACACTAGAGAAGCGATAGGACCGTGGTGTGGCGCCCGTATACACGTACAGGTGGCGTTCTTGGCGTTCTTGAGGCTTAATTGCTTCACGGCGAGCTCTGCGGTGGGGAAACGGGCACAAGAGTTAGACGGCGCGTGCGCTACGGAGAAGCCACAAGAGAAGCGGAGGAGCGAGAGAGGAGGACGCACGGGAGAAGGTCTGCAGGTCCATGTCGGGTTCGACCTGCAGCGTGGCCTGCTGGCCGCCCGGCCCGCGCAGACGAAGGCTCCATGTGCCACTCGCCATCTTCCTTCCTTTGGGTTTGAAGCCACACTTGTTGCGATTGTCCGAATACCAACGGCCTCAGTATCCGGATGATGCCGCCTCCGGTCGAATCTTCCTGGAACGCTCAGTGTGGTGTTACGTTCGGTGATTGGTCCGTTGAAATTCGTCTGCAAGTTATCCCACCAATCAGCACCCTCCGTTCCGCTCTCGTGCCTTTCATTTCCACCAATCCCATTCGTTCCTTCATCTGATCTCCGGTTTTAGATCAACCTGGAAGACACGCACCATGCCATTCTACAACTTGCACCCGAGCCAACAAGGCCAAGAGCGCATCACCACCACGAAGACGTCAAGCCCTCCTTCCGGTCTTCCTGCTGCCGTCTCTACCACCATGAGCGAGCCGAACTGGCAGCAGGCGCTGCTGCAGCAGACGAACGCCGCGGCCAAGGAGTGGATGGCGCTGGAGCGCCGCTACCACCTGCAGCTCGTGCGCGAAGACGTCGACTCGAGCGCTCGGCACGTGCGGCTCTTCCTCAGTCTCTCGGACCCGGATCTGCCCACGCAGTTCAAGGGTGAAGTAGAGCTGCAGATGACGCTGCCAGACATGTACCCCATGGACGCGCCGCACGTGGACTTTGCCCAGTGGGGCAGTCGGCTCTCGAACGCGCAGGTGACGGCGCTCAACGCTGCTGTGCACGCCCATGCCGAACGATTGCGCGGAGGCTTCGCTCTGCGGAAGCTGCTCACGTGGATCGACAACAACTTTGTGCGCGTGTTGGACACAGTGGACGCTTCTGGCGATGAAAGCGCCAAGGAGGAGCCGCAAACGGAAGCAGCAGCAGTAGCTCCAGCTGCAGTGGCGGAAAGCGTACCTGCAGTCGTAGCAGTAGAGACGTTGACGACGGTACACGACGCAGTTATGCCCGGCGAGAACGTGGAAGGCGATGAGAAGAAGAAGAAGAAGAGCAGGAGACGCAAGCCGTGTCGGTTCTTCGCTCGAGGCACCTGTCGCGACGGCGAGAAGTGCAAGTTTGCACACAGCAAGAAGCCAAAGAACGACGAGAAGGAAGCTAGAGTTGCGAACGATGCTGCCACAACGGAGCTGTGGAGCGCACCCAGCGAAGCAGAAGGTGGTGTCTCGCAGCAAGACGGCAGGACAGCGCAGCACGCTGGATCAACGAGCGAATCCCCGGCTAGGACGACCGCGAAGGCTCCAAAAACGAAGAAGAAGAAGCGCGTGCGCTTTTGCAAGTTCTTTGCGCAGGACAAGTGCCGGGACGGCGATAAATGCAAATTCTCCCACGAGCGCAAGGCTGACAGGCAGCAGCAGCAGAAGGAGAAGACGGAGGCTGACTCAGCTCCCAGAGGCGTGGTCGTGCAGCTAGGAAGCCCGCTTCAAGCAGCAAAATGTCCGGTCCAAGAGGCCCAAGGAACGCAAGAAATCGAGGAAACCAAGGGAGATACTCCGGTGAAGAGCCCACAAGACTGCGAGGAGTGGACGGAGACGCAGCAGCACGCGCTGGACCTAGCGCTCAAGACGTATCCTGCGAGTATGGACAAGAAGGAGCGCTGGACTCGCATTGCCGATGCCGTGGCGGATCGATCTTTGAGCGAATGTATCGACCGGTTCAAGATGCTGTGCGAACTGGTGCGTCGCGGTGTGGAAGTCACTGCTCCGAATACTGCCGCGCCTACGGACGAGACGGATGCCGAAGCTTCTGAGGATGAAGAGCACGCGCCAGATCAGCGGATCATCCCGTCCGAGCAACGCATTCCTATTGAGACGGAACCGGAAGCGAAAGGCACGCAGATTTTGTTGGAGGAGCTGTTCCTGCACGAGGTGGGCACGCTGGTGCCTCATGGGTTGGTGTGTCAGATCCAGTGCGACAACTGTCCGCTCCAGTTCGACGTCGTGCTGACGCTCAAAAACTCTCAGATCCAGAAATGGTGTCCGCGCTGCAGTGTGCTGCACCACGTAAGTCTCCGCCCGGTCTTTGCGCATTTGCAGAGCAATGTGCTGGCGTATGTGGACACGGACAACTGCTCTGTGGTGGACGTACTGCCTAGCGACGTGCTGGCGACATGTCTGGACTGTGGCTGCGAAGCTCTGATGGAGCGCCTTCGGCCACGACAGCGAGCGGAGCAGGCGTGCTTTTCGTGCCACGTCAAGCTCGCGGTGATGCTGAAGCGCTACGTGGCGCGTCAATTGTCGCCGACCAGTTGCAAAGGCAAGATATCGGGACTGGACTCGCCGGGGTCGTCCAAGAAGAACAAGAGGGGGCCCAAGCAGGTGGTGGAGACCTTCACGGTGGGCCAGCCGCTGCCTCGCAAGGGCATCTGCGAGCACTACAAGCACTCGTACCGGTGGTTTCGCTTCCAGTGCTGCGGCAAGACGTTCCCGTGCGACGTGTGCCACGACTCGAGCGACTGCCCTGAGGCCAGCATGGGCAAGTTTGCCAGCCGCATGATCTGCGGAATGTGCTCCAAGGAGCAGTCGAGCGCGGTCAAGGTCTGTGCCTGCGGGAACGACGTAGCGTCCAAGAAGGGCAAGTCGCGCCATTGGGAAGGAGGCGCTGGCTGTCGCGACGTGACGGTGATGTCCGTACAAGACAAGCAGAAGTACCGCGGGCTGAACAAGACGGAGAGCAAGAAGTTCAAGCGCGTGGGGGCGGAGGCCAAGGCGCGTCGGGAGCAGCCAGCACAGTGAAGGGCCTGCTCCCGGTGCCAGTATCTGAGAGGGGGGATGTGCGCTGAGGATGGACCTAGAAATCTGATAATGTAGCAATTTCGCTGGTCGCATGTGTACCTGCACATCTTGTCGAGGATCCAAAGCGTTCTATATCTGGGCGCCGGCACATTCTTTATCGTCTGATGACGGGCTCCACAGCATAATTTGAGCTTCTTCACACCCGCACAACTTGTCTCGGTGCCACAGCAGATAACCATTGCTGCCTTCGTGCCTCTAGAGGCTTCGAGATGGTGCATTACACGCTCGCTGGCCGCGTGACCAGCGAGGAATACGCCATCTGCGACCGCTTGCTCGGTACGTGGGAGCTCTCCGGTGGAAATGAAGCCTCGATCCGAGCCCCCTTTTCCGTGCCGCCTTGTGGCTTTGTACGCAGACATCCTCTCGACGAGCTTGCCCGACTTCCACGTGACCAAACTGCCGTCCAAAACCGATCGATGGCCTAGCGCCGCCGCCGAACTCATGCGTCGCTACGGGTAGAGTTTGCTTTTGCCGTCCACTACGTGTGATTCTCCCACAGATGCGTTATGCTGATCTCGTGTCGGTTTCCACTGCTTCCTGCCAGGTTCAACCTGCCCACGTCGTCCAACCTCGTGATCTCGGACGTGGTGATCTGGTCCGACACGGCGCGACTACTGTGCTCGGACGTGGACGAGTTCTGCAGCTTCGCCATGCGCAACTACGGCGTGCAGCTGGACTTGAGCGAGGCGGAGGTGCTGCTCTACGTCAAGGCCAACGTGGAGGAGTTGCGGCAGCAAGAGCGAGAGTTCGATCCAAGCCACGAGTAGCGAGACGAGTGAGTCGAACATCATGGCTGCAGTCTCTCCAAATAGCAGCTGCGTCATAAAACCTATCAACATGCCTTTTGCCAGTCACTCTTGTGAATACCCTTATAGTGACCTCCGTGCAAACCCCACGTTTTGTTCCTGGTTTGGGCCGAAGCCTATCAAAGCGAGCCACCAGAACAGCAAGACATGGTGCTGTTGCACGTGAAGACGGCGGCTTCGGCACTGCTGCGCGCGCGCCAGGGTCCGCGGGTCACGGCCCAACGCTTCGCCTTCTCTACGGAGGCGTCGGACGCGGCTGCTGCTGCACTGCAGAGGGTGGGTTACCCGTGCATTGCCACAGAGGAGCGGCAAGACGAACCTCACGCCGAGTCAACCAACTGATGCATGCGCTCGTTGCTTTGGTGGATCCTACAGGGCTTCAAGGCCAAGAAGGAGGAAAAGACAGTGCTCCCTCCGGCGCCTGAGAAGGAAGCCGATCCGCAGTCGCCCACGGCCGTGGACGCGCCGGTCGTACCGACGGAGAAGAAGCTGGTGCCGCCGGCCATGAGTTCCACGCAGCCGCTGTGGCTCACACAGGACCATCCGGCCACGGATCTCTCGGGCTTCGCACCCAAGATCGTCGTTGTGGGTGTTGGTGGCGCTGGAGGAAACGCCGGTAAGTGCCGCATCTTGATTCTCTTGTGGTTGTACTGGTTGGGCCGAGCTTGGCCGTATTACTGATGTGTTGAGCGACTTTGGTGCTGGGGAATTAGTGAACAACATGATCGCACGCGGCCTTCAGGGCGTCGAGTTCCTCGTGTGCAACACGGACGCGCAGCACCTGCGGACCACACTCACGGAGAACCGCGTGCAGATGGGCCCTGAGCTCACTGGCGGCCTCGGCTGCGGCGCCAATCCCGAAGTCGGGTACGTCTCCGAGCGTCCACTTGCCAATTCGACGTCCTTTTGACTGGAAAAGGGCTTAAAGATGAGGTTTATTTGTACTGCTACTGATCTTGTTGTGTGGATGCAGCCGTGAAGCAGCGGAGACGGCCATCGACGAGATCCTGGAGCGCGTGCAAGGCGCCAACATGGTACGCTCCTCTCCCCAGTCCTCCTGGCTGAGGATCATATCTTAGCGCCACGTTCAACGGCGAGGACTTTGAGATCGTGACGGTGCTAATGCGTTCTGCTGGGGTAGATGTTCGTGACGGCGGGGATGGGAGGCGGCACTGGCACGGGCGCGGCGCCTGTGATCGCGCAGGCCGCGCTGGAGGCTGGCATCCTCACGGTGGCTGTTGTGACCAAGGTACAACGCGTCCTCTGCTAGTGGCAAGGGAGCCGCTGAGGACGCGTTTCCTCTGCTGTCCCCGCTGACGCGGTGGCTCTTGTGGTGTGCATTATGCTGTCCCTGTCTGGCTTTGCTTAGCCGTTCCGCTTCGAAGGCAGCAACCGGCTCAAGCTGGCGCAGAACGGCCTGGCGGAGCTCAAAGAGAGCGTGGACACGATGCTCGTGATCCCGAACCAGAACCTCTTCAACATGTCCAACGAGCGCACGTCGCTCATGGACGCCTTTCGGTTTGTTGGCCGCTGGCCGTTCCGCTTGACGGGGCCTTCCTGCCACTGAAGTCTCTGCTTTCTCATGGCCGCGGGTGTCGTTTGCGCTGCTTTCTTGTCTGCAGACTGGCCGACAACGTGCTCCTGGACGGCGTCAAGAACATCTCGGACCTTATGGTCATGCCTGGCCTCATCAACCTCGACTTTGCCGACGTGCAATCGGTACGGACGTCCTTTTGTGCCGGGCATGGGGGTTCACTCGTTCACTCGCTCATGCTCGCACGTGTGGGTGTCGACCCAACTGTGCGTGTCTAGGTGATGCACAACATGGGCAACGCCATGATGGGGAGCGGCGAGGCGGCTGGCGATAACCGGTACGTCAGGCGCTACTGAGAGGAGCTCGCCATGCTCTGCATCCACGTCGGGCCAGTGCGTAGCGTGGACTCATTCGTGCGTTCGACTGACGGGTTGTGCGGTTCTTGTGGCGTTCGCGTGGGCGCTTCAGCGCGCTCAAGGCCGCCGAGGACGCGCTGGCGAACCCGCTGCTGGGTGACATTTCCATCAAGGCAAGTTGGCTCGGCCTGGGCACCTGACGTCGTCGTTAGTCTGGATGTGACGATGCCAAGCTCACGCGTTCGCTGTCTGGTGCTGGTCCTGCAGGACGCCAAAGGCATGATCGTGAACATCACGGGCGGCAAGGACCTGACGCTCTTTGAGGTGGACGAGGCGGCCGAGCGTGTGACGCAGGAGCTGGAGGACCCGCACGCCAACATCATCTTTGGCTCCACGTTCGACGAATCGCTGGACGGAAAGCTGCGCGTGTCCGTGGTGGCCACGGGCATCTCGGACCCGGAAAAGCTATAGAAGCAGACAGCGGACGACCCGCACGGAGGACGCAGCGCCACGTCGGACACACCGCCAGCAACAAACTGCCACGAGGACAAGTCGAGTGAATGAGACAACAAGCTGGTGGTGGGTGGCCCGATATTATACTGATTCATACTTAGTGGGGGGGACGAGCGGCGTCGGCCTTCTGGATGTGTTGGGCGCGGCATTCGCTGGCTCAGAAGGCGTACTCGTTCTGGTCGATGGAGAAGGAGACGCGCTGCGAGAGCCGCTCGGGCGGCAGCGAGGCCAGCGTCTCCTGGAGGTCGTAGGCAGCCCACATGGAGGTGAGGCGCACCAGCACTTCCTCGCACGTGGAGCGCACGCCCTCGGGCAGCACCACCTGCTTCATGGCCTCCTCGAGCGGCACGCCGGCATCGTAGCAGCGCTGGTCGTCGAACTGCTTGGCGTACACGTCGTCTTCGCTGTCCGAGAACTCGCGCAGCGGGTCTTCCGACTCGTTGGGCTGCGTGGACGCGTCGTCCGAGCGCGTGCTGCGGACCTTACTGTGGCCCAGCACGGACGCGTCGGCCGTGGAGACCTTGCTACGCGTGAAGATGGAGCGGTCAGACGGCGCCTTGCTGCTGCTGAAGAGCTCCTTGGTCAAGTAGACGGGCGAGACGGGCGGCGCCGGCTCGGACGACGGCGCCGGCGCTGGCGGCGGCTGCGGCACGACTGCGTAGGACTGCAGCGCGAGCGACTTGTGGATCTTGGGCAGGATGGAGCCGTTGAGCGGCTGCGCGCCGCGCTGCAGGAAGGGGCGCAGCCTGGCCTGCGTCTGCTGGCCGCAGATGCCGCACTTTGGCAGGTCGTTGAAGACGCGCCCCACGAGCAGCTTGAGGAAGTCCTGCAGCGCCGTGACGCGCCGGCGCACGACCTTGTTGGCGCGCAGCAGCGCCTTGGGCGGGAAGGCGAAGGCGGCCAGCGCTCGGTGGAAGGACGCGCAGTTGGGGCAGCTCACGCCACGCGCGTCCAGCGCGTGCAGCACGTCCTTGCGCAGCTGCAGGAACTGCGAGTAGCGCCGGTTCACGGTCCATTCCTGGCCCGTGGGCTGCACCACCATGCAGATGCTGTAGAAGGTGTGCGTGGGCCGGTTGAGCGCCGCAGGGATGAACACCTGCACGCCGCTCTCGAACAGCCCGTCGCCGCGGCAGGAGGAGGAGGAGGAAGACGTCATGTCTACGACTCGATCTCTTGGTGCCGCCGAGACGCGAAGAGCTCCGCTCGCCAAGTCTGGGTGAGCGCCCGTTACCGCGAGCGCAAATGCAAATGCAAATGCAAATGCCAATGCCAATGCCAATGCCAATGCCAATGCGCCGCGCGTAAAAGTACCCAAGGCGCGCTTTGCCTGCCGTCGGTCGGGCTCCGGTTCGGCGCGGCGGCGGCGGCTTTACTGGACTGCGGGCTTCCGTGCTGCGATATCCGCCGCGCTGGCCCTTCTGCGCCGCTGGCGGCCGGTACGCCAGCGTTACGCCAGCGGCGGGACGGCCGAGCCGCGGAAGCCGGCCGTCTGCTGCGTGCGGGTCGGTGTGTCGTGACTGGGCCAAGTGGTCAAGGTGGTCGGGCGCCGGAGCTCTTCGTGCGCACGTACGCCTGCTGGTGGACGGACGTGGGGCGCAGCTTGCGAGAACACACGGGTGGAAAGGCTGTCGGCGCAAAAGCGCACCCTGTAAACGCATTGTAAACGGGAGGGAATGCAATTGTACAGTTCAAACCCGATGGTTAGCAGGCGTGTTCTGAGACATGGCGTATGCGTTTGCACAGGATATCAAAACCCGGGCGGCCCTGACTTTCTGGACGGCGTGGGTTACACACGGCGCTCCTGAAGCTAAGAATCGAGCGCTTCAATGCGGCCTTGGGTCCTTCAAGCTGCTCTGCTTGCCGATGTCGCACACTCCGCCGCTATCAAAAGGCAGCGGCCCCAATCCCAATGCGCGCGCAAGTTCACCGCAAGAAGGTTGCGTGTCCCGCCCGCCGCTCGGGGCCAACAACCCGGCCGCATCCGCCGGTAAGTTCCGCAGGCAACTCCACTCGCTCGTCGAGCTTGGGTTTCTGCGCCATTCCGGGATTCCGATCCCAGAATGGCAAGGCGCGCAGAGGCGTCAGCGCCGACGCCCGGCGTCTCCGTGCCATCCACTTGAGCGAGACGGTTGCCTCCGATCCCACAGTGCGCGCTCAGAGAGCACAGAGCACCCGCGCGCGCACATGCGAGCAGCCACCGCGACTCTCTTGCATCCACTGGCGGGTTGCTCGATTGGATGAGCCGCGCTCGCAATGTGGCGGCATCACGTCGGCACATGGTGCTGACTCGCTCGGGTTCCAGTCGGCGTTTCGAAGCCGTTGGCAGCATGGCCTTCGCGCCATCGCGCGGCAACTCTGCAAGACGGCGCGCCACGCAGAGAATGCGGAGCCCGTCGAAGCCTGCGCTGGATCCCTCGGACGCCGATCCACCTCCGGAAAGAGGCCATGGTCCGCCCCAATAGCGCCGTTTACATACTCTTCGAGCGCAGCCGGGATGTGCAAGCCTCCTGCGCCGGGCCAAATTGGACCGGCCATTCGGACCGACTCCGAGTCGGACTCTCACCTCGAACAGCAATTTTTGGGTCGTGGCGTCGTCGATCATGGAGCTGCATGAAGGGGACGCCCACTTGAGCTCGCAGAGCCGAGGTCACGGCGCCGATGCCCGCAACAAGAGCACTGCGATTTCGGTGGCTGTAGCCTTTGAGGATTACGTGGGCCACAGCAAACCGTGGTCTGACATATTGTTAAGCGGTATATGACAGAACATGGTTAACATGGCTGCTGGTTGAGGGTTACACGTACCCCTCAATTGCTTCGAGTCGCACATGACAGACACCCTGAGACGTCATCATCCAATCAGCTGCGCGAAACCACAGGCGAATCCAGCCCGGGCATGCGTTCTCCGCTCATTTATCATCCCGACCACTTCCTCCCTTGCTTCCTCACGTGCCAGCCAGAGCCCCACTGCGCGAGAGAGCATGCTGGCGACGCTGCTGTGGACGGCACTGGCGCTGGGCGTGCTGTGCAGCCAGAGCTACACCATCCTAGCGCGCTTCCTGCGGCTGCTGCTGCACACGTACTTCCGCAAGATCGTGGTCTACGGGCTCAACAACTTCCCGCGCGAGGGCCCCGTGATCCTGTGCCCGAACCACCCCAACATGCTCGTGGACGCCATCCTGGTCATCACCGAGGCGGCGCAGCTCGGCCGCAGCCCGTACGTGTGGGCCAAGGGCTCGCTCTTTAGCAACCCCGTGGCCGCCTTCGTGCTGCGTAAGGCTGGCGCCGTGCCTGTGTATCGGCCGCGGCGCAAGGAGAACGCGCTGGCCGACGTGGACTCCGACAAGACACCTGAAGAGCTGGCGGCCGCCAGTCGCGCCATGTTCGAGCACACGTGGGAGGTGCTGGCAGGCGGCAACGTCATGGTGCTTTTCCCAGAGGGCACGTCGTACACACGGCCCAAGATGCTGGAGCTGCGCACGGGCGTCATACGCGTGGCCGCGGGCTTTGTGCAGCATTACGACCAGCCCATTCCCATCGTGCCCGTGGGGCTCAACTACTTCAACAAGGACCACTTCCGCAGCCAGATGTCGCTCGAGTTCGGCGCACCCTTCACGCTCACGCCCGAGATGGTGCAGGCGGAGGAGTTCCTCGCGGACGAGCACGGCGAGGTGAAGCGCCTCACCAAGGTGCTGGAGGAGCGCATGCACGATGTGACGCTCAACGCGTCGGACTTTAGCACTATCCACGTGGCGCGCATGATGCGGCGGCTTTACCTCGATACGCCCGGCTCCATCGACGCCAACAAGGAGGTGCGGCTCACGCAGCACATTATCAATATGCTGGAACGCGAGCCGCAGGACGAGGACCAACAGAAGGAGATCCGCACTATGCGAGACAAGGTGGAGCGCTACAAGAACGAGCTGGAGCGCCTGCGCATGAAGGACCAGGAGGTGAACCTGCCCGTGCCCAAGGAGCGGTCGCGATTGCAGATGTTCCTGGAGCGGGTGCTCTATCTGCTGGTGCTGCTGCCGCTGGCGACGCCTGGACTGCTGCTCAACTTCCCATACTACTTCATCGGTACGTTCGTGTGGACACTGCGTGTGTGTGTGTGTGTATTGTGTATGGTGCTGGCCTCTTGAGCTCACGCGGGTCTGTTGTGCGCTGCAGGCACCAAGATGAACAGCCTCGCCGGCTTTGTTGAGTCTAAGTCCATGTTCAAGATCTTCGCTGCCGGGTACGTGAGCCCGGATCACAAGCACATGATCGTGCGTTTGCTCCGCATCTAACTGTTGCGTGCGTATCCGTCCGTGTGCGCCATGCGACCGCTGCAGAGTGCTCGTGCCGGTGCATTGGATGGTGCTCATTCTCGCGGCCTGGTATTTCTTGGGCTCGTCCTACGCCTACGTGCTGGCCGTGGGGCTGCCCGTGCTGCTCTACTCGCACATCCGCGTGCTGGAGGAGAGTCGCTCCATCGCCGACAACGTGTACTTCCTGTTCAACATCACGGCGCATGCGGACCAGGTGGCCGTGCTGCGCAAGGAGCGCGAGAAGCTGGCGCGCGAGGTGCACGAGCTCATCACGCGCTGCGTGGACGCGCAGTTCCTCTCGGCCGTGCACAAGAGCCGCAGCAACTCGCCCAGCCACCCGCGCCTGCGTCACCGCGCGTCCTCCATGAGCGACACGCTGCTGGTGCGGTGAGCCAGGAGCACATGTACACATACAACCCTCTTGGCCGTCGGCCAGCGTCCTTCGTTTCATTTCCACGGCTGTGACAGTACGCGTGTCACGAATCACGAGATCCGACCGTCGGGTCCGTCATCCGCCCCGCTCACATGACGCACTGTGCCATTGCGCAGGTGGCTACTGGTATGAGCTTTCATGGTCCGTGCAGCCTTGTCTACGTGGTCTGGCGCAGCTGAAGGCCCACGTCGCGCCGCGTCTTCTCCTTCTCCTTGAGCTCGCCTGCAGGCAGCAGCCAGACCGCGCATTGGACAAGTGAGCATGACATCACCACGTGCAGGAAGACAAGCACGCTAACCTTTCTTGGCTTTGAGGATGACGTCTCTTCGGTCGAGGAAAAACACGTTGGACTTCTTGGTGTACGTCGCCTGGCCGCACGCGCAAGCGAGAAGAGATCCGCACAGCCGCAGTAAGTAAGCGATGTGCCAGCCCTGAGGCATAGCCAGCTCAAGGCGCGCACCTTCTTGGGCTTCACGGACTCCAGCTCCGTCAGCGCGACGTTCAGCTCCCGAATCTGTCCGAGCAACAAACGCACGGCCGTCAGTTATAGACGCAGCGCGCAACGCCAAGCGCCGGCGCGAGAGAAGATACACGCGCCGATCTATTCTACCTGTCCGTCCAGCGCCCTCGCGAGCCGCTGCGCTTTCCAGGCCTCCAGAGCGGGCTGTTTCTCCGACACTTCCTCCATCTTCGCCATCTTGCTCTGTTGTTGGTCAAGCAGAGTGGCTGACACAATTTAGCCTGGATTGGCCGAGAAATGGTACCGCTGGTACCTCTTGTCGCGATAAAGTACGAGTGCGGCCAAAAGCAAGTGAGTCAAGCAGATCCGGAAGAAAGGAGCGAACATGAACGAGGAAGAGGAATTCGGGCTGGCCAAGACGACGCGGGACGCGGACCCGATGGAGCGCGAGGCGGCGAGTGCAGTGCAGGACCATCCGGACTTCACGTTCTTGTCCGCAAGCGAGATCCGAGCGGCTCTCGAGTCCGGCGACAAGCGCGCTGTGCCCATGTGGATGACCAACTTGCCCGTGGAGAAAGACGCGAGCAAGTGGCGCATTCTGGAGGTGCAGATCCGACCCGACCGGTCGTGGGAAGTCATCAAGGAGCTGGTGGCCACGGTCTGCATTGGCAAGGGGCTCGTGCTGGCGGAGGAGCGGCCGGGAAGTGTGCTTTTTCGCAAGAAAGTGACGCAGGAGTCCGTGGCGAACGGCATGGTGGCCGACAGCGCCACCTTCCAGAACGTGTTCGTGCGCATCGGCGTGTCGCCAGCCAAGCTGCGCGTCGTGGACATTTGCACGTTGGTGGCGGACGAGAACAAGCTGCTCGGCGGCATGATGTCCACCTCGCGGTCGGCGCCCTGGGCGGCGCAAGAGGTCAATCGGTCGGCCAACTATGCGCTGGATCAACTGCTGGGCGCGGTGCAAGCCACGCTGCTCAGTCAGTACTTGTCGCTCAGTCACTTGTATATGGCCACGTCAGAGAACTCTATGGATGCAGGTACGCTGTCCAGGATTTTCGTTTGTCATGAGTGGGAGAGTGAGAAGCGGTTGGTTGACGAGCATCGGACGGCGTCTTGTGCCACTTCGCAGTTGAAAGCGCTGAGCTGGACGAGGGATACATCACAGATCTGCAGAAAGCGTTCAGCAGGTATGGAACTTTGTTTCCTTTGACTCAAGCCTGGAGGGGACAAGGCGACTGATGAAGACTGGCTGCACTTTGATTCTAACGTGTTGCTCTACTGCCTCTCTGCTTCTTACTGCCAACCCCAGCGAGATGAAGGTGAACATGCGTGACCTGTGCATCCCCTTGGAGGAGTACGCGTACGACCAGGAGTTCGCGTGCGCCTTGCTGATCGGACTGCTGGAGCCAACCTTGAAGAAGTACGGAATTCGGCTCACAAAGTCCACTCCTACCGCCCGGAATGGTTCTGTTGGAACGAGAGACAGTGCCAATGCAGTAGCTGGAGCTACGGAAACTCTTGCTGTGGCAGAAAATCCCGATCTCAGCGAAGAGAAGACTCCTGCCCCCGTGTCGTCTGTCTCCGAACAGGAACCTGTGCGTTCTTCTCCGTCACAAACGGAGAGCCAAACCGCTCAGGATGTGCCGAATGAGAGCAAACACACGTACGGAGAAGCGGTCACGGAGCTGGTGCAGCGGCTTTGGCGGACATGCAAGGAGGACTGCGAGGCGAAAGTGCGCGCCAAGATCGAGGAGAAGCAGCAGCAAGTTACGGTGCGAGTGGAGGCTGTGCAGGATCTCCGGACGCGAGCGATCCTGTCCATCATGAATGCGTAAGTTGCACTCATTGCCTCCTCCGGCTATTTAGCTAGCCAGCAGGAGGGAGCTGATCGTGCTTAATCTTTCGTGTGTGCACCGTTCTGCAGCGACGGCGCCGAAGTCTCCAGCTTAAAGCCATCTACGCCAGGCGACACGACCAACGTGCTGCTGTACGAAGTGTCTTGCATGCTCAACAGCATGCCAGTCACACTTCACGTGACCTACGGGTAGGTTCCGCCAGCTTCAAGCCTCGAAGCAGTCGGTTTTCATGTGAGCTCACGTCTCTACGTCGTCTTCTCTTGATTGTGGAATGTAGGGCCCTGATCTACCGCACGATGGTGCCGATGTTCGCAACGACGACCGTGGTGCCATTCGACGACGTCGTGAAGGTCGCCCATACCACGTCTTTTGGCATCCAGGTGTTGGCTGTGGAGCTGGATGCGTCCAAGTACGCTAAGGGCCTGACCATCGCCATGGGTCTCGAGGTGGATCTGCTGTATCAACTGCTATCAGAGGTACTACGTACTTCTACTGCACGACGCCTTGGTGTGAAAGGCGCCGGTGGCGTCTTCTCCTTTGTAGCACTCACACTGTTTGCCACTGCATCATGACAGATCGTGACCATGCACAAGCGAGAGACACAGAACCCTGTGAACTCGGTGCCGCCGCTCCAGCAGCAGGAGGTGGAGAAGAACCCGGAGGAACTCAAGAAGATCTTGGGATCCGAGGACGAGGAGAAGGAGGCGGAGGCCGAGGATCTCGAAGCGGGACAACCATTGACTGCTGGTGAGGATGTCCATGTCACTGTCGCTGACGGGGTTGCAACCCACACAAACGTCACGAGCGCGTAGTCACCAGTTTCTTCAGTCGAGAAGTTCAGAAATCGGGAATGCATCACGTCAACTTTTGCGTCGAAGCGCTGTGGCCATCTCCGCTCTTGCGCACTCATGGGATACATAATTTATTGCGCGTGCGCGTCTGCATGCGGTTACTGCTGTGCTCGCCACGGCTTCGTTGTCGGGTCTTGCTCTCCTGTTGTTGCTTCCGTCAAGGCAGTCTCCGTTCATGGCGACGTCGCGCGTTCCGACCCCGAGCTCAGCGGTGGTGCAGACGGCAGGTAGTCATAGGCTGGCGGCGAGAGCTCAAAGTGGGGCGGCTGCTCGTAGTCGGGTGGCCCCAAAAGTGGTTCCTCCATGTCGGTCACGAGCAGCGCCGCCTGTGGCACCCGTGCCATCTTGGCGGCATCGCGACGGTCTCGTTTGTGAAGACAGCAGCGGCGGTACAGACGGCAGAAGAGGTACGAGCCGCACAGAAAGACGGCCACCGCCACGATGAGAAGCATGTCGAGCCACTGCAACCGCCGTAACCTCTCCAGACGCACTTGCTCGCGCGTCTCCAGCGCGAAGAAGCCCCCCGCTTCCGCCCAACTCATGCTTCTTCAACCGCAAATGCGGCTCTCCACATGCTTGCAAAGGAAGAGATCCCCTTCACACGTGGTGATTGGTGCAAATTACGGTTGCGCAATCTCCTTGCGTCATTCCATTGGCTAAAAGTATGCACCCGCCCTCTCCCAGCCTTTTGATTGAGATGACAGCGGGAGCAACAAGCAAAACAGGAGGTGGTAGGAGACGCGATGGCGTTCTTGGCGGCCGACGAGATGGCGGACTTGGAGGCGACGCTTTCCTTCGTGGACGAGTCCTCGGATGTGGATGCCAAGGCTTTCGCCCTGCATCCGGTCTCTACGCGCCAGCAGCGCGAGGCGGATGCAGGAAACGGCGCCATGTCGTCCCTTGTCGACGACGAGATGGCGGCCTTCCAGGCGGCGCTGTCCTTCGTGGACGAGTTCCCGGGCTCCGGCGACGTGGGAACTGGCCCCCGACTGGCTGCAGACATGCCCAGTACGCTGGAGGTGGAGATGGAGCTGCCACAGGAGGACGCCACGGATTTGCACAGCGTGTCGTCGGCGCCGTCCCCGCCTCCCGGGCACAATGGGGCAGCGTTTGGTACCCCGGCGCCGGCTGCGACGCGTTCGGGGCCATTGACATCGCCAGCGAGCAGTAACGAGCTGCAGATGTCTCTGACCGCGGCCAATTCGCGGCTCGGTGCGGCTTCTGGCGCCCAAAAGATGGCCAAACACACGCGTCCGAACAAGCCTGGCCGTCGCAAGCCCGCTAAGAAGCTGCTGCGCAAGAGCTGGGCCGCGGGTGACTCAAACCGCGCGCGCAACGAGCGCCGCATCGAGGTGGCGTACCTCCGGGACAAGGTGGCGCAGCTGGAGGCCGAGTTGGAGAGTCTGCAGCATCAGCACGGGCCGTCGGCGACTCACCTGGAAGATAGCAAGCAGACCGTGCATGACGAGGGCGAGCACGGTGGATTGTCGACTGGCACCTCCACGGCCATGCAGTCTGCGTGGCAACCGGTAGCCAGTCGGCAGCGGCAGCGCCGAGAAGAGGCGGAGATCGAGAACGCGCGACTCAAACTCGTCCTGGAAAGTCAGCTCAAGGCCGCGAAAAGCATGCAGGGGCTACTGCTGAAGCGCGCCAAGCACCAGGTAGGTCTCCACCTTCGAAAACCCATACCGGAATGCTTGTTTCATGATCTCACGCTTGTGGTTTGGTTGCTGGGTGAGTGCAGATGGCGGAGTGTTCGCGCGTGGCATCTCTGGAGAAGACGGCCGCGTGCTTGGGGGCCCGGAAGGTGGACTATCACGCGGAACTGGACGACGTGCACGACTTGGTTCTCGGTCTTGAGGCGGCCTATCGGGATATGGACAGCGTGCTGCGAACCAACGGATTGGAATTTATGGAGGTCACGCACCGAGACACGCAAATGCGGGAGGGCGAGGACGGCATCTACCTGGACGTCTTCGCCAACAAAGTGCTGCCTTTCGAGCTCGACCGGACGGCGGAGACCGTTTGGAACCATTTCAAAGGGTCGGATAAACACGGCTACCACTGCAAAATGCTCGAGAAGACGTCCAAGGTACCGTTGGAGCCCCAGCATTCAGCCTGCGGCCGTAGGGATTCGCTCCCTGTGGTACTGACTAATGTGCGTTTGTGTGTAGATACTGGACGAGTCGGAGACGATCGTGGAGGACTTCGCCAAGGAGCTCTACGTCGGACCCACACGCTCGGCGTTCCGCGTTCGACAGATCCTGCGACGCTACGTGGAGAAAGACCGCGTTGCGATCGTGTACGTCGCAGTCAAGTCGCCTCTGGAGTCCGCGGACAAGTCCTTCGCAGGCCTCACCTTCCGCCACCAGTGCTACGTGGTTGTGAAGCGTCCGAGGGCGGCGACGGCCTCTCCCGACGCGCGCTCATTGCTTCAGATGTGCTCCATCGTGTCGCTGGAGGGTGAAGACCGGCCGGAGAACGACCCAGCCGCCATGGGAGCGCTCACCAAGTTCATGATGGGGGCGGCCGCCAACAGCATCACGTCCAGTCAGGAACTGATCGAGAACGTGCTCATGGACCAAGCGATGGCGCAGCGCTGCTAGCGACCGACTAGACACAGCGAACGACGCATTCTGCTACCGAAGCCTGCAACATGCACTTCAGGTGTCGATTGGTGATTGGCTGATTGTACAGCGTGCAGGTGGCTGGAAATCCCGGAATTTCCAGCCACTTGCACGCTATACTTGATTTTTGTATGCGGTTAAAAGTCACGACAAAATGCAAATGCCTCAAAGAAAGGCTGAAGCAAAAATGCACGTTCTTGCGGGCGTGGACATCGGCGGGTCGAGCGTGAAGGTGGGCGTGGTGACGGCGGAGGGCTGCGTGCTGGCCCGCGAGCAGCAGAACCTGCATCCGGAGAAGCATGAGCCGCAGGACATCGTGGCCGTGGTGGCGCTGGCGCTGCACCACGTCTTGGACAAGGTGCGTCCGCATGCCACGTGGCTAAGGGGGAAGACGTTCTGCTGCCGCGCTAGCTGGACTAATGTGCGTCCCCTCTGCGCTCTGTCGCCCCCGCTTGCAACAGGTGAATCTGTGCGTGGATGCGCTGGAGGCTGTGGGCGTGGGCTGTCCTGGTGTGCTGGAGGAGGGCGGCATCGTCCACGCGGCCTCCAACTTCCCGACCTGGCAGGACGTGCCCTTGCTGGACATGCTCTCCGACAAACTCGGCGTTAAAGTACGTTAACGGCTGCAAACGACCTCGACCAAAGCTTTGGAGGTTGCGCACTGTGCGAACCAGCATCTAATGCTGTGATTCCGTGGGGGTGACTACGGGAAGGTGCTCTTGTGCAATGATGCCGACGCGGCCGTGCTGGCGGAAAAATGGGTCGGCAGCGCCAGGGGAGGCGTCAAGGACTTCATCATGCTGAGTACGTCACATCTGAGCTCGTGCAATGTCCAAGTCTCGTCGAATTGGGAAACTGATGCCAAAGTGTGCGTGTACGACTTGATGGCGTAGCGCTGGGCACGGGTGTGGGCTTCGGCGTCGTTGCAAATGGGAAGCTGCTGCGTGGTGGCTCGAATGCCATCGAAGGCGGCCACATGGTACATTAATCACGCGCCAAGGTCACTTTACATGCTGCTACTTGGCGGTATGCGCACACTGATGAAGGATAACTCTTGGGGCTTGGCTGGGATTCTCGTTGCACAGATTGTGGAGCGTAACGGACGGCTCTGTGGCTGCACGCAGCGGGGCTGTCTGGAGGCGTACAGCTCAGCTGGCGCATTGGTGTCGCAAGCCCAGGAGCATATAATGGCCGGTTTGTTGCCTGAGTGCTTGGGGTGATTGTATTGGTTGTTGTGCGTCCATGCCATCACTGACGCGCTTGGTCCTGTGGTGCAATTTAGGAACGAAGTCGAGTCTCTCAGCACACAGCAAGGAAGAGGTCGATGCCCGTATGATCTTCGAGCACGCAGCACAAGGCGACGAAATGTGCATCCGTGTTATTGAAGAGGTTCGGTCCTCATAATCCAGTTGCTCTAGTCGAAAGTTGGCGTGTGGAGAAATTGACTCCGAGGGTGTGCATGACACTTGGGCAAACTAGGCGGCGGACTACCTCGGCTTCGCGTGCGTTAGCTTTTGCCGGATGTTGGACCCGGAGGTGAGTGCCTTATGCGTGTTGGGCTAGATTGGTGTGGGTACTTGACACTGTAATACTCTTCCGTGTGTGCCTTCCACGCGCCACGGTGTCCGTGTTGCAGATGATTGTGCTCTCCGGGGGCATTGCTGAAGCAGGGGAGACGTACATTGAGCGTGTCCAAAGCGCGTACATGAAGTACACGTGGTCCAAGTTCCCCAATCCGGTAAGTTCTTCTTCCTATTAAACACGCTGGCCATTGTCTTAGCGGGTCGACGTCGCTACGCTCGAACTCGATAGCCTGATCATCTGCACGATGTCCTCGTGCTGTTGGAAATGCAACCAGGTGCGCATTGAGAAGGCGAGCGTGGGCTACGATTCAGGCATCATCGGGGCTGCGGCAGCGTGCCGGGAGATTAGCCAGTCATGAGGACTTTGGCACAGTGAGGGATAGATGAGCAATGTCGAGTGGAAGGAATGTTACGTACCGGTGGATAGCGTCGTGAGGCGGTCGAGGAGCTGGTTGTGGCCTCTGCTAGGCGAATAAACCCCCAGCATCGAGTCCAGTACGTGTAGCTCACAAGGCAAAGTTCCACCTCCGGAAATGCATCGCTGGGGCAACAACAGCCAACTACCGTGCCACGAGTATCTTTTTGTCCATCTCCTTGTCAGGTGGTTGCAGAGCGTGAGCCGTCATTGCTCGGCCAGGCAAAAGACGACGACGAACCGCAGCTAAATCGATTATGAAGCGGCCGCAAATGCAAAAACAAGAGCTAGAGTGAGAGCCAACGGAGAGGGCTACCGGTCCTGTCTTCTCCAGAGGCTAAGCGGGCACGTAGCTTGCCGAGCCAACTAATCGCTGTCGCTGTCGCTACTGATCGCTGGGCTAGCGTCGCCGTCGTTGTCTGCCGCGGGCACCGGGCTGCTGGCCTTCTCTGGCGAGTCCTGCGAAGGGGGAGGCGTGCTGGACTTGGTCTCCTCGTCGTCTGGAGAGGGCGACGAAGCAGCAACTCCCGAAGATCCGTCGGCTTTCCGTCGACGCTTGAACTCGCGGACAATCTCGTCGTCGTCCAGAGATTCGTCGTAGATGCCGCCGCACTCGTACAACGTCTGGGTCCGACGCTCCGACTCGCCTTCCGAGTACTCGCGGCGGTGCACGACAGCTCCACGGCGACGCTTCTCCTCTCCACTTTGCTGTATTGGCCGTAAACAAACAACATAAAAGCGGTCGTTAGCGCCCCATAATGCAGCAAGGCAGCCTGGATGGGAGGCGAACGCACCTTGGTCTTCTTCAGCTGGATACGGTGCATGATGCTGCTGTACGTGAATTGGTCCGACTCCGGGTCCAGCATGAACACGCAGTGCTGCGAGTCCGGCTGTGAGGGCAGAGCACAGAAAGCAAAGGAGACATAAGTGTTTTGCTTTCTTCGTTGCAAATCACGTGCACCCACATAATACACCCACTCAGCAGCACCAGCAGTAAACGTACAGTGTCCAGAGCAGCCACCGACATGAGATACTCGCGGAAGAATGCGAACTTCTCGCGCTCGTCGTCGTCCTTCTACAAAAAAACAAAATACGCACGCAGCCACCCGTCAGTTTCTGACTGCGACGTTTGTCCTCTAAGACGATGTAATCAAAGCAGAAATCTGATACAGCTGTAGCGCAACCACAGCGTAGACGTACCTCGTCTTCGGCGGATCCGCTCGGCAGGAGGATGGAGCCCTGGACGTTCTCGGAACCCTCGGCTCTCTTGGTCACGCCGTACAGCAACGCGCGAGCTTCGCGTTCCTTGATGTTTTTGCTCTTCACGTCCTCGGACGGCAGTATATCGTACGACTGCACACCACGCATTCCCCAGACAAGTCAGTCACCAATGACGGAGAAAAGAGAACTGCGAGCAAACAGCCACAAATCGCTGCCACGTACCAGGATCGCATACTTATTGGCGGACAAGAGCTGGTCCGGGAAGACGTCCCAGACCTTGGCGGGCTTGAGCTTCTTGTTGAAGGGGTGCACCAGCACCTTGGGGTCGTTGATGTCGCGGAACGAGGCCTCGGCGCGGTCCTCCAACGTTACAGAGACGACCTCTGCCAGCGCGTTCTCCGTCCCCTCGCGCAGCGCGCTCTGGATCTCCACCTCGCTCTTGAACTTGTGCACGGCGTCGTACAGGTCGTTGCCCATGTACTCCGTGCGACGGAGCCACGACACGGACGGCCGCACTTTCGAGCGGCCGGCCTTGCCGCCCGTGTTCTCCTTCATCATCAGCGCCTGCTCGTCGCCGATCTCCAACGGACCTGGGTTCTTCGGGGCTGAAAGGACAGCACAAACACAGCGCAGAGTTGTGAGGAGACAGGTCCAGGAGGCCGCAAAGCCTCGGGTTGCGAGTGTCCTGCGCGCAGTACCTTCGTATTTGGCCGGGTCGATGAGGTCGATAGTGAGCCCCAGGTTCGGCTCCTCGTGCACTTCGTACGTGTAGTCCTGCTCCAGCGTGTTGGGTTTGTACTTGATCAAACTATGCACACGCAGCGCGCGCAAACAAGTCGACACAGTTAGCGCTCGAACGCTACGATACGGCAAACTCCCCCGCAAATGCTCGCAGCGCTAGCTGTGAAGCGTACCGCTCGCTCTCGTGCGGGTACTGCACGAACTTGGTGTCGAAGGGGATGTCGGGCAGCGCGTTGCGGAACTCAAGGTTGGCCAGGAATTCCGACTGCTTGCCCAGCAGCGCGCGGCGCTTGGCCTGCGCGTGGCTCTCGAGGATCATGCGCGTGTGGTCGCGCCGCGCCTTCAGTTTGTCCTCCTTGTACTTGGCCACCTTCTTGCGCTCCAGCTCGTACTTGGCGCGCTCCTCGGCCGTCGCGTTGCTGCCGGGCGGCGCGCGCCGACGTCGGACTTCGCCGCTGCTGCCCGCACCATTGCTGCGGCTGGCGGCTTGGTGCGCCGAAGCAGAAGCCGCAGACCCTCCCGCCCCCGCCACGCCGGCCTTGGCGTCCTTGGTCACGTCCACTGCCGCGTCCGCCATCTCTACTACCCGCTTGCCTTAGGTTCCGCCTTTGGCTCGGCTCCCTTCTGTGGGCTCTCCGCCTTTGCGACGCGGTGGCACTATCACAAATAATGACATGTCATAAATACCGGTCGACAAATGATAAACCATTTCAATACCGGTAATACCGACCTCAAACGTCGTTTCAGATGCTCAAGTGAAGCCGCCTAATATCGCGCTTCGTCTGAGCAGTCCGCGCTCGGTGAAGCCAGGCATGCGGCAGTTGCTGATCCTCGTGGCGCACCACCCGGTGAAGATCAGCGCGCTGGTGGCGCTGCTCGGCGTCTTCTACAGCTTCGCGCGCGTGCTGGCGCTGCAGTTCGTGGCGGGCGCGCTGCAGGACGCCATCCTGCGCTACCCCAAGAACTTCCCGCACGGCTTCTTCCTGCCGCTCTTCCACTTTTCGCTGGCTGCGGCAGCACTCGCTGCACTCTACGAGGACTACCGTCACGGCCGCTTCCCGTCGGCCGAGCTCTGGAAGTACGTTCTCCCACTGCCGCTCACGCTGCGCGGCAAGCGCGTTCGGCTCATTGGCGTGCCACTCTATGCGCTGGGCGTCGCCTGCGCGGAGGCGGCGCTCGTCTTCCGCAACCCGAGCATGGAGAGCGTGACCCGGGCGCTGGCTCGGGACTATCTGCAGAGTCTTACGACCGAGTTGAACAGCGGGACGCTGGCCGACATGGACGCAATGCCAATGCGAACGTCCGCGTGGAAGATGCTAGTGGACGGACCGTTGCCGAGGGAACCGTCCGCGACCACGCTCGCGTATCTACGGCTGGCCACGGAGGTACTACTGGCCACGGCTGTATGCGCCAGCTACGGCATCGCGCGCTTCTTCAGCGAGCCTCAACACGGTACTGAAGCTGCATTGCCATTGCAATAAATGGCAGTAAGTAGAAAGCTAATGTGGTGTCTGCCTGCGCGATCAGACGGCGAGGAGCTGCGCGAGGCCGCGAGGAACGACGACACCTTGGGCGTGAAGCTGCTGCTCGCGCGCGGGATGAATACGAATGCGCGCTCCGGGGATGGCACGACGGCGCTGCATATCTGCGGCCAACAATCCATCCACCGCGCGGCTCAAGTGCTGCTTGAGCACGGTGCGGACGTCAACGTACGCGATAAACTCGGCTTCACGCCACTACACTGGGCCGTGCAGATGCGACGCGAAGAGGTGTCGGCCACGAGTCGACTGGCTACCATTCGGATACTGCTGCACCACGGAGCCAACCCACAGCAGCCAGACTCATGCGGCACGACAGCATTGGCTATCGCCTCGAGGAAGGAGAACGAAGCGTCGTTGGAAGTACTCAAGGAGTTCTTCCCTGTAGACGAAATCGATGAGGAGGTAGACGGCGAAGCAGAAGCAGAAGCGGTCGAGGTCACCAACAGTAGCGGAGACCTAGACGCTATAGCCTATGGCGGTGGAGCACGAAGTCAGCCGTGAAAGGCTCATGCAAGCTCCCATTTCGATTTGACGCCTCTGGTGGTGCTCTATCAGCGGCTATTAAATCCGGTGACGTCCGTCTCGATCACCTGTCCAACGCACGCGGCAACAGACACAGAATGCAGTGCGTTGCCACCGATTAGAACGCAGGCCAATACAACTCCACGCCGACCCCAGCATGCAAGGATGCACGTACAATTAGCAAAATTTCCTCAAGCTCCTTCTTGGAGGAGTAGACGGGTAAGTCGAGTCTGTGAATGCATCCACCAGAGCCTCAGAAGTCAGCACAGCCCGGCAAGCACGAAACAACTCTCATCCAAAGGCAACATCGCACCTATTCAAGCAGGTGCTGGCGTGCGGCAGCACCGTGTATCTCTGGGAGACAGCTTTGCCCAGTTGAATCGTGAAGCGTTGGATGTCGCCATCCATGCCCGCGAGGCCCTGAAGCGAGAAAATAACGAACAAGTCGCTCTCAGTATCACAGATGAGCATCGTCTAAGGATGCATCCCGACGGTGCGACGTACCTTGAAGCCTTCGACAGGAACGCCACTGGATCCTGTGACGTATTGCAGTAGACGACCTCGCTGATCTTGGGAGAAGGACCCCACGATCTCCCAAAACCAGTTCACCAGCTCGAGTTCGTGAGCGACATTCTGCTCCAGCAGCCGAACGTCCGTGTTAGCCCTCCAGTCGTCGACGTCAATACTTGGCAATCCGGACAGCAGCAAATCCAGCTCTTTGAAGTCGAATACGTGCAGCGTTGTGTCGCTCATGACGCTCCGAAGACCTTCGAGAATACTCGCGATCTCCTCCTGGACACTGTCAAACAGGTAGTACTGCACCACCTTGGCCACGTAAAGGTGTTTGTTCCCGTCGTGGAGGGAAACATCTTCTCCGTTCGAGATCAATTCAGTCCCCTCCACAGTGAAGTTCAGTCCCAGCGAGTTGGTGTTGTCATTCTCCAGGATCCACATGAGGCTGGAGTACACCGTTTCGTCCAGCAGATGCAGGTCCGACACTTTGAATGGAGTGCCGAGAAGGTGCTTTAGCAGTGGGATAGAGAGGCGCACATTCAACAGCAAACCTTCCAGCAGTGTTTTACCCAGGATCCTCCCGAAGAACGTGAACATCTGTCGTTGAACCAACACGCACGTACACCGATCAGCTCACAGTCCACCCTAAAACGTTTCCAAGTCGCAATGAGCTTACCGGGAGGCGATTCCGACACGCCTTTGACCCCTTCCGATTGATCCAGTACCCTTGGTGAGCCGATGAGTTGGTCGGTTCGAACAGTCCCAGCGAATCGGCAAACAGCTCGCTGCAAACGAGGTGCAGCCATTCGCGCAAGATACCGCCACCATCAACGCCAGGCTCCTCCGCAAAATCAACACGAAGGCGTCGGTGCAATGTTGAACTGGGAACCGCCATAAGAAGGTTCACGGACTGTTTCAGGACGTGCTCCCGGTGTACCCCTGCTCACAGTCAGCACGGCAGAAGCGCATATCGTTCAGTAAACCAAAACGAGCACTTCCAACCCAGCCCGAATACGAAATACACGCACGGATAGTGTGGAAGCCGTCCACTATCGACGAACACAACTTCAGTGAGAACTGATAAAGCCACTGCGTCTTCTCGGAGAAGGTCAACCCGGAAACCCGCTGCAGCATTCCACCAAGACGTGATGACAAACAGTGGCACAGCATCGGTAATGTGAGTGTTAGTGAGCTGCCAACACAGCAAGCCGTGCGGGAGGACGCACGTACCAGAATGGATTTTGAGTGTTCACGTGAGCAAACCACCACTTCTTCCGCCAAGCGCCACAGCGCAGGGCCCGGGTGCGAGTCGTCCCGCACGAATGCCGTGCTAGCAGTGAGCCAGAACAAGGGTTGGCGACTACTGTCCGAGAAAATCATGGACGACTCGCCCGACATTTGAGACGACGACGCTGGTTGCTGCAACGGGTTCTTCCGGTGGTTCACTCGCCAGATGCGGAGGTCTCGCTCCTCCACAATCGTGCTGCGAAGTGTTTCGCTTTCCTGGAAGGCGACAGAAGAAATGTTCACCTGCCGAGTCGAGACAGTTCCCACGTTAGCTGGGTTTTCCCCGTGTCGGTACAACACACCAATCTCCACGCAGTGAGACGTACCCAGCGCATTTTATGGTCTCCAATGCAGCGCTTCCACTCGTGTCGTTCGCGCGCCACTAGCTGTCGGTCGTTCAGCTCTTCACTGGAATGCGCACGTAGAGCCTGTCGTAGGCCTGTGCGAGGCGAAGACAGGAGGAGGTAGTTCGACGACGACTGCATGCTGCCTTCTTCTTCTTCTGCCTGCGCGCCGCTAGATATTGAGACACTAGCTTCAGTGTGGTCGGTAGCTGTCCCTTTCACAGCTAGAAAAGACAGTCCAGCACAGCAGGATACGCCGGGTTGGTACCAAGAGTGGCAATACAAAGAATCACCGCCGCATCAAAGAGAAAAAAAGCATGCAGGTATACCTTCCACTAGAGTGCCACACAGCACGCAACTAGTCTGCGCCGACTCGTTCATGTGGTAGCAGACCTCGCAAGTCCATCCAGACAACCTACAGTGAAGAATCAAACGAGCAGCAAGCACCATGTCAATTCCACGCTGCCAAGGTAGTTCCAAGACAGATGGCACTCAAGTAGCATAGTGCACACAATACGTACGAGCGCGAGATGAAGGCGCGATGACGCGACCGTCGGCCAGAGCTGGTGCAGCACTCGACACACGCGCGCCAGGTTAGACACGTCGCCACGACAATGAAGGCGCCGCCGACGCTGCCGATCACAATGTTGCGCTTGGAGGAGTAGCCCGAGTCGTCCGAGTCGTCCGAGCTGGAGCCTTTGTAGTCTCCATATCCGCTGTAGTCTTGCTTCGAGTCTGTACGGCAGCAAGTGCACACGCATATCCAGTCAGCCAATCGGAACAACCAGCCACACAAACTACAGCACAGCAGCGCGCATTTCGCATCGCACATTGCTGCTGATAGGCGCTTCCTGCATCCCACGCAGCATCTGCTGCGCTGGCGTCCCCGCTCCCTGTAAACCAAGAGAGTTCTCTTGCGCTCTCGTCCACAACGTCGCCGTCGCCCACTTGAGCGTCTTGTACAGCGTTCCAGCGCATGCTCCTCCTGCCACGCACACCGGCACCTGTCGCACCCACGCGTGCGTGAAGAAGTGCGCTCACCGTCACCGCCAACAGAAGGACGGACCGCCGCGTAAGCGCCAACTGCGCTCCGTCTCTCCTTGTCCTTCTCTTACAGCGCATGGCGGGCTCGCAGCTTACGGGGTGGCACCGGCCATGGGACTCTACTCCGGCCGCATCGCTCCGGTCTCCTTCCTCACGCTGACGCATGCGCCGCTCCGCCGCGCTAATACTCTCAGCCCCGCTCGCTCGCGCCGCAGGTCTTCGTCTGTCCGTCACGCGGCTTTCCGGTTCCGGTCGTAGAGTGTGACTGTGACTGTGACGGCGTTGCCAGCTTGATGACCCAGAGCACAGCGCTGGAGAACTGAACGGGGTTTCTGCCAATCCGCGCCGCGCATCTAGCCAGTCGCAGGATTTACACCAATCCTCGGGCGAGACTCCGGCGATCGAACGGTCACAGAACCGGGCGAGAGCCACGAATTTCTCCGGATTTGCTCTTGAACTCCCGCGTGCCGATATCTGCACACAAAGCCAAAGTGCCCCGAAGACAAGATGGCATGAAGTCGATGGAGCTTCCCTTCGGCGGCTCCTTCTCGCTCGTTCGACGCTACGCATGGACATGAATGTATACAACACCAGCTAATAATTACAAGAGGACTCTCCCCTGTCCGTTGGCTTGCCGCCTTGCCGCCGGGTGGCAAGCCCCGTGGGTCCACGAGGAGCTCCACAGGTGCGCGACGCTCCTGGCCGCCTCGACCGCCATCTCTGGCTGCAGCAAGTGTCCTGCGTTCAGCACTTGCGCGCCAGAGCTGCCTGCCCGCGACGGTCTCCGTCGCGTCCTGGCGTCGTGGCTGCGAGGACAAGGCGTCGACTTCTATCGCCAACGTTGCTCTCCTCGTCAGCCATCGCCCCACGCGTCGTCCTCCTTCTTCTTGGCTACGTCGTGGTCTTCTCCTCGCCGCTGCTGAATCCCGTCGTCCATGTGCGGTGTGGATCCCCACACGACGACTTAATAGGCCTGGCAGAACTTGCGCATGGCCAAGGTGCCAGCCAGCAGCTCGTTGGTGAGCACGGCGTCCACGAACGCCTGGAGCCGCAGGCGCCGCGCGGCCAGCACGTCGTCCGTGAGCTCCCTCTGCACGAAGAGCACGGCGCCGCTGGAGAGATGCGGCACCCTGACGTCGCTGCGGCGGAGCTGCTTGGCCTTGCGCTCCGTTTTCATCTCGTGCTTGAGCTCGCGCTCGAGCTTCTGGAACTCGGCAAAGGTGGCCGTGAGGTCCCACATCACCACGGGGTTCATGTGCTTCTCGCTCGCGCCTGACGTCGCGCTGCAGTCCACACGCACCACGTACATGTCCTGCGGCTTGCGCGCGCCCGCCACTGCCTGCAGGTGCGCCTTGCCCACGCGAATGCGGGCGCTCTGGAGCGCCATGTCGGCGCGTCGCCGAGTCTCTCCCGCCACAAAGTTGACCACGGGGCGGCTCTGCTTGAGCTGCGCCAGCACGCGGCGGCGAATGGCCGGCAGCGCCGACACGCGCTTGGCCTGCTTGCTCTTGGTGGCGCGCGGGCCCTTGGCCGCTACGAGGCGCTCGGGCGCCAGCAGCGGCAGCGTCGGCTTGTCCGTGGCCAGCGCGTCTTGTTCGTGCGAGAGGCGCTTGGGCTTGAAGCGGAAGGCCGACGTAGACACGGGCGTCGCCTCCATAGCCAGCATGGAGCACGTGAAGAAGGTGGAGACGCTCAGCAAGAGCGACACGGCCACGTGCAGCAGCAGCCGCAGCCACGCCCAGAGGAGTTGCCCCACGAGCGGATACACCACGAAGCCGGCGACGAGCAGCGCCACGGCCGTGCTCGCGGACATGGCCGCGTCTCGCAGCGAATCGCACGCGTTCGTGAGCAGAGCCACTCGCAGGCCAGGCAGCTCCAGCACGACGGCGCACTCGCCCGTGCCCTTGGGCGAGGACCGACCCATTCCTGCGGTGTTGGTCTCCTGGGCCGCGTCACGCGGAGACTTGTGCGTCTGCACTGCAGCTGCCGAGACGTCGAGCGCCAAGGTGCCGACTGCAGCGAGCTCTTCTTGCGGCGACTCGCCTGCGGCCTGCGCAGCGAGTTCGGGATTGCCGCGCGCGTTGGCAGCTAGGCTCGCCGTCGGGAAAGGCGCGGCCGCCGAGCCTCGCCGCCCGCAGAGCACGCACGGACCAGCATCTTGATGGCCATCACCTCCATTCTGGGAACTGGCCATCTTTCGCGGTCCCACCTTTGGCACTGAAGCCACCGGAGCGAACTGACTTGATGCCCCAAGAGCTCAAGAGTCAAGAGTTCAGCTCCAATGGCGCTCGGTCGTGGTCTCTCGGCCGCTTGGTGGCTTCGCGGCGCGTCTGGCCTGTCCAAGGCGCGGCGGGGCGGACGCGGGGCTCGAGCCGCGGCGCTGCTCGTGGCTGGAGGCTGCGCGAATGCAAAATGCGGCCGTTGCGGCGCCGGAGCCTCCGCTGCAAGCCCGTAGAGCGCGACGCGGGGCCAGCTGGCCACGCCAATCGCATGTGGCGGTGCCCAGCTGACGGCGGAGCGCATGCGCCACGCCGCCTTCTAGCGCCGCGTGGATCACGCCGCGCGTTACGCACCCGAGCGCAAGCGGAGCCCTTCCACGCCATCTGAAAGCATGGCTTGTATTCGACGCCTGCATGCACCAACTGCACGAGGTGGCGAAGGCAAAGGCCACGTTCTGCAGAGGCATTGCCGCATGACGCCGAGGTGAGTCGCTGCCGCTGGTAACGCAGTTTGTGCACGTGAGACGCCAGGAAGTAGCAAGTGGCAAATGGACGGCACGAACGAGGGCGACGTCCACGCATGTCCCCCTAGCAGTGCCGCCCTGGCTTCGTATGCACATGAGATCCCGGCCTCCAGGCCTCCAGGCCTCCAGCCACGCACTAGTCATCACACAAAGCACTCGCGGCCTCTCGGCCGTCTGCATTCCCCTCCGCTTGTCTCCTCGGACTAGCAGAGCTCGTCCTGCTGCTCGCAAGGCGTCGCGCAAGCTCGGAAGTCGGTGGCTTGCCTACTTGAGCCGCTGAGCCGTGGCCTCCAGCAACTGGTCCGTGAAGCCCATGTCGGCCGTGCGCACCGTCAGGTCCAGGAAGCCGCCGCTGCGGATCTTGACGTGGATCAGCGCCACGTGCTCCGAGTTCACGAGGCGGCAGGCCGCGATGGCTTCGTTGGCTGTGCACACAGCAGACAGCAGACAGCAGACAAATGGCAAGCCACACGCTCGTCGTTAGCAGGACACTCTCAGCGCCAGGCAGGCGAGTCGAGACAAAGGCGGGCGTACTCGTCGGGATGGCCTCCACCGTGTGCACGTTGAACTGGTGCATGCGACCCATAAAGTCCTCGAGCGTGCGGATGCCGCTCGGGTTCACCTTGGTCTTCTTCTCGCACGGACACGTGCCCCAGCGGCCGCCAAAGTCCTGCGTCGTGATCTGCCACGGCTCGAGCGGCCGCCCGTTGTACTGGAAGACGCCGCCGGTCGCCGCGCCACCTCCCAGCATGTCCACGCTGCTGCTGGCGCTCTTGCCCAGGTCAAGCGACGCTGTAGTCACCCACGCAAGCACCCATACACGCCAATCCATGAGCCAAAGCACGTCACACGGAAGCCACGAGCGCGTCCACAAGACGACAGGACATACCGTTCATGCTGGAGCCCAGGCCCGACATGTCGAAGGGGTCCAAGGACGCCTGCGACGGTGGAGCGGCAGGCGCAGCGGGCGCGGCGGTCGGAGCCGGCGCCAGCGGAGAGCCCATGCCGAACGGGTCGCTGTTCATGGGCGGCTGAGGCTGCTGCTGCTGCGGCTGGTACACGCTTGGGTTCTGCGGAGCCGAGTCGAACGAGATGTCGAGCAGATCCACCTCCACGTTGCTCTGCGGGGGCGGCGCGGCCTGCTCCACCGGCTGCTGCTGCTGCTGCTGCTGCTGCTGCTGCTGCTGCTGCTGCTGCTGCTCCGGCGCGTTGCGACCTGAGGCACGTCTCGTGCTCGAGCGGCCCGAGCGACGACTCGAACTGAGCGTGGATCGCGTGCTCGAGCCAATGCGACGGGCGCCAGGCATGGGCGTGGGCGCCCCGGGGATGCCACCAAAGATGGCCGAGGCCAGGACCTGCCGCTCGTCCATGCGGCCGTCGCTCTCGTCCTCGCTGGTGGCCTGCTCGCCGTTGTCGTAGCCGTTGGGAGGCGCGCCGTACTCCTGCGGAGGCGGCTGGGCGCCATAGCCCGCGTTGCCACCGTAGCCGCCAGGTGGACCTTGGCCTGGAGCGCCCATGGGGCCACCTGGAGCGTACGGATCGCTCGGATACCCACCCGGAGCGCCTGCACCGGGCGGTGGGGGCCCCGCACTGTCGTTGGCGCCGTTGTTGAGCCCCGTGGGGCCCCAGACGTTCTTGACTCCAGCGCGCTTGAAGCCTCCATTGCCATCAGCACCGCCCGGGGCAGGCCAACCGCCTGCTCCGGCACCACCCACACCGCCTTGCACCGGCGGAGCTCCCGGCCCGCCAGCGCCCATGTTGCCCCACTTGTTGGCACCAAAGGCGCCCTGCTGGTCCGTGGGCGGCAGCTTGGTCGCGTACGGGATCTCGGGCTTCTTGTAGGCCTCAAAGTTGAGGCGGTTCGAGTCGCTGGCGGCTCCGCGGCGGTGGCCGTAGCCTTCGTCCTCGTCTTCCGAGTCCTCGGGCGGGTCGTAGAGCGGCGCGCCCTGCGCCACGGCCTTCTCCACGAAGCTCGTGAGGAAGGAGAGGTTCGGGTCCACCTCAATGTCCTCGCAGCTCGCGTCCTCGGGGAAGACCTCCGTCATGAGCGCAAAGTTCTTGCTCAGCGCGAGATACTCGAAGCAGCGCTGCTGCAGGTCCGTGCTGCGACTCGTCTTGTACTTGTGCATCATGGCGTCCGCGAGCTCAATGGTGTGGCCCATCTGCGCCGTGATCTTGGTCACAGCCGAGAGCACGTAGCTGCGCGTGGCGTCTTCGTTGTCAAAGGGCCGGTCCACGAGCTCCACGAGTCGCTCGCAGATCTCCTCGAGCTCCATGGCGTCCGAGAGGTAGCCGTACTCGCCCAGCACCCACGCCATGGTGCAGACCAGGATGTCGGCCAGCACGGGGCGCTCCAGCAGCTCCAGGTACGTGTCCACGGCGTCGCGGCGCAGCTCCATGTCCTGGTCCTCGTCCTCGCCGCTGCCTTCCGCGATGAGCCGCAGCAGGTTGTGCGCCACCTCGGGCCGCACCAGGTCGCCGCCCAGCTCAAAGACGTTGGTCATGGTCTGGATGTACCAGGCGTTGCTGGGCGCGTAGCGCTCCGCGCACTGCGTGATGCGCGAGACGAGCTCTGTGCGCAGGAACACGTCCGAGGCCTCGCGCAGGAACTGCGTGAGCTTGTCCGAGATGAACTCCACGTTCACGGGGTTCGTCATGCGGTACAGCAGGTCCAGCGTCTTGCGCTTGAGCGTCTCGTCCGGGTCCTCCAGACAGTCGATCACGGCCATCTGATGCGCTGCGGCGTACCGCGGGTGGTCCTTCACGATAGCCGCGAGCCCCGTGACGCCCAAGTACTTGAGATTGTGGTTCTCGCTCGAGATGAAGCGCGAGATGCTCGCGGCCGCCGCGTCCAGCAGCGTCGAGTTGGGGTAGATGGTCGTCACCGTGCGCACGCACTCGTAGATGATGGCGTAGCCCACGTTGATGCCCGTGTCGGCGCGGCGCATCACGTCGTGCAGCACCTCGTACATGCCTTCGCTCGTCTGCTGGTCGGCTTGGCCCAAGAGCGCCAGGATCTTGAGCAGGCGGATCTGGATCCAAGGCGCCGGGATGCGGTGGTAGTCAAACTCGCGCGGCAAGCGGTGCTCCGTGATCTGCTTGAGGATGCTGACAAAGCTCGGCACCAGGTCCTTGTAGTCCGTGGGCGTGGCCTCGGCCAGGTCGTGCAGGATGCAGAGCGCGGCGCCCATGACGCTCGGGTCGCGGTCGCAGAGCGTGCGCCGCAGCGCGTCGCCGGCGTCGCCGATCGAGTCCGGGTTGAGCTGGTGGAAGCGGTGCACGGCCATGACGGCCTTCTTGCGCACGAGCTCGGCGTCGTGGCGCAGGAGGTCCAGGATCATGGGCTGCACGGCCGGCACCATCTCCACGGTCACGAGCTTGCAGACGGCCATTAGCGCTGAGCAGACCTCCAGGTGGTTGGAGCTCTGCAGGTCGCGCTGCAGCTGGTTGATGATCATGAAGCGGAACTCGTGCGTGGGCGAGAGCACGAGACTGCACGTGAGGTAGCCCACGCGCTTCTGCATGAGGTTGGTGCTAGCCGTCATCTCCACGGCCTTGATGTACCCGAAGGCGGCGTCGTGGCCCAGCATCTCCACGTACATAAGGCGGATCAGGAACTCCTTCTTGCGCTTGTTCACCAGGCTACCGGCGCTGCTGGACGAGGCCGTCACCTCGCTCAGCTTGCGCTTGAGCTGCGCCACCTCATGGATGATGATGCGGTCCTCCTCCTGCTTCGACTTGCTCTCGCCGATGGACTTGACCAGCTCGAAGAATTCCTTGGACAGATGGCCGCCCGACATGGTGCACCAGTGCGCCCGTGGGGGTCTGTGCGGTGCGCAGCGAGGAAGCAGCAGGCGGACACGAGCGTCGCCTTCCTTCCTTCTTGTGCTTGGCCACTGTTGGGATTTGAGGGAGGCGAAGCGCTGTGTTCGATGCGGCGACCGAGCCAAGATACTGCGCCACGTAATGCGTGATGGCGGCTATGGGCCCAGCACGGCGGGACTTCAGGCACTGTTCGTTACTATGGTTTGGAGAGTCTCTACAACAAAATGAATGTCTGCTATTGCATGTTAAGCGACAAGTGCTGGGTGAATAGAACTGCAGGTAAGCGGAGGTAGGCGGAGGTTGCGTACCCCAACGAACCATCCAAGCGCATGTTCCTGTGAAATAGAATACGGGCTTTGCGTGCTGGAGCTCGGATTCAAGAACGAGGAAGCTCTTGCGTCGGTAGAATGGGCAGCAATGGCGTGGAGCTCTCGGACGCCGTCCTGCGCTCCTACAGCGTCGCGCGCAACTTCGCGCCAAAGGTACGAGGCGCGTCTGTGTGCGCAGTCTCGCGCTGTGCCTTTCTGTCCTCTGGTTGGCGAGAAGCGCTCCACCGCACGCCTCTACGTTCACTGCAGCATGGATGAACATGATGCTTGTGGCGTCACTCGCGTTTATGATCTAACTGCGCGGCTGCTTGCATACGCAGGAGGACGAGGACACGAATGTGCGCATGCAGTCGCTGAGCTTCCACCAGCAGGGCGAGCTGTGTGTCACGAGCCGCAGCGACGGCGTGCTCTCGCTCATCAACTGCATGAGTGGCACGTACGTTTCCAAGTGACATGCTTCATCGGAATACTCGATGGAAGTTGGTGGTGGCGGCGAGTTTTGTATGCGCTTGTATGAACATTGTCTGGGCATTCTGACCTCGACCTTGACTGGCCAGGATCTCCAAGACAGTCTTCACCAAGCGATACGGCGCGGGGATCGTCCGGTTCACGCACCACCCGGACTGCGTGCTCTTCTCATCGTCCAACGACGCCAACGACCGTGCGTTCCAGGACGCCAACTGCCTGCAACTCGATGCCGAGCGGGGCTTTACATTATTGTATGCATATGTGGAGCTAACGCCAGGCTTTGCTTCGCTTGCCGCTTGCTCGGTGTCCGTAGACCGCATCCGGTATCACTCGTTCTTCGACAACAAGTTCCTCCGATACTACACGGGCCACACGAACAGAGTGACGTCTCTGATGATGCACCCGACGGCCGACGAGTTCATGTCCGCTAGCCTGGACGGTTCCATCCGGCTGTGGGACATCCGCAGCTCCGACACGTCGGTACGTCGGCCTCCAACCCACCGCTTCCTCCCGTCATGCTCCCGTCAAAGTTATGGAGCTCCCTTAGTCGGTCTCACACTCATGTGTCTTGCACTAGGCGATCATCCGGACGGACCACCTTCCAGTCTCCCATGTTTGCGCCGCCTACGACCAGGAAGGCGTGGTATTCGGCGTGTACACGGACGACCACCTCATTCGTATGTACGACGCGCGCAACTACCAGGAAGGCCCGTTCGCCAAGTTCTCGCTGTACGACACGTCAGTGCTGGCGGCCGTGGAACCCTTCCTGGCACGTATTCAAGCGCCCAACCTCAACACCAAGAAGCTGCACGCGCTGGAGATCAAGTTCAGTCCGGACGGGAACCAGTTGTTGGTCGCCACGAACCGCGGCGTGTTCCTGCACCTGGACGCCTTTGAAGGCCAATTGGTGCACTTGTTCAAAGAGCACGCGGCCGGTCAGCGCGACGACGTGCAGCTCGGATGCGGCTACTCTCCCGACGGCGCTCACGTTGTCACAGGCTCGGAGGACGGCCGCATCTTCGTCTACAAGAGCGCCACGGGCGAGCACGTGCACACCCTGCCCCATGGCCATCAGGGCGCCGTCGTAGACTTGCAGTGGAACCCGCAGCGCCACCTGCTGGCCAGCGCCGGCGGTAACTCGACCGTCTTCTGGTCGGCCGTGGGGATCTGAGAAGGGCAGCTTGCACGGTATGACGCGACACCGTCACTGGCGGTTGGCGCCGCTTCGCCAATCGGCACCGAGAATTCACAGAACGCGCTAGATTTCATTTCAAAAGTGGCGAGGTGAATCGTCAGGAACTGTGAAGAGTGGTATCCTAAAGATCGGACCAGTGCGAAGCGCTGAATTTCAGATGTACTGATGTAGTTGGAGAACCCAGTGCCAAATCAAATGATCCAGGATGCTAAACGAAGCTAACATGTACTGACATAGACTGACTGGCTGGTTGTTAGACGAGTGAACTTCACTCTCAGTGAGATGAAGGTTGTGGCTGGAGAAGTGTCGGCTCACTTCGTAAGCAGGAAGAAGAGAAGAGAAGCGACCGGAGAAGACCGCTCTTGCTTTGCCCCCACTTCCCGCCCGAACAAGGCACGCCACGCACTGATGCCGCCGCTCAACTCCTCGTTGGCCAACAACGCGTCGGTGCCGGCGCGGCCGGAGCAGCTGACGGACGCGTTTCTGCAGGAAATGCTACAGCCACAGTTCCCGTCGGCGCGCGTGGCCTCCTTCGAATGGAAGCCCATGAATCTCGGCGTTATCTCGGAGGTCGTCATCATCACGGTGCATCTCGAAGAGGACGCGGTGAGGGACCACGGCAAGCCGCGATGCGTGGAGAAGCGGTTTGTGGGCAAATTCCTGCGACCCGAGTTCCCGTTCGAGTCCATGTTCGCGGTGGAGTCCACCTTCTACAACGAGTACATGCTCACGGAAAGTGGCGAGAAGAGGGAAGCGGTGGAGACGGATTTTCCGTTCGCCATCCCGAAGGCCGTCTTCACTTCCACTGTGCTCATCGTGATGGAGTGCGTGGAGGCGGTCAAGACCTTCACGTGCGTAGATGGAAGCCCGACGGAGCAGATCCCGCGGTTGGTGGCCAAGTTGGCGCGCATGCACGCGCAGTTCTGGGGCCACCAATGCGACGGTTTGGCGTCCCCAGCGGGTATTGGTAGCGAGCTGAGTGGTGAGGCCAAGCGGGACAAGTTCCCGGATTGCTGGGGGTCGTTTCTGGACGATCTTCCATTGTCGGTCGACGAGAAAGCTCGCTTGACCGTCCTGTGCGAAAGGCTGAGTGACAAGCCGCAACAGCTCGAGGAAGCACACAACCTGGTTGCGAAAGGTCCGACGACGCTGATCCACGGCGACTTCCACATTGCCAACGTCCTGCTGCCGACTGATTCAAGCAACGAGGCGATGTGGCTGCTGGACTGGGCCACATGCGGGAAAGGCAACCCACTGCGGGACCTCGCCTTCTTTTTCATTGTGAGCGTGCAAGCGGGCCACCGCCGTGCGCAGGAAGCGCTGGCACTGCAAGTTTATCACGACGCTCTACACGAAGCTGAGGATGGGATTGCGACGCCGAAACTATCGCTGGACGAACTGCGGCGCCAGTACAAGGCGTGCGTACTAAATCAGTTCCTGATCCTGGTCGTGTACGACAGTCTGAGCAAACACCTCGCGGCGAACGCCAAGACGGAGAAGCTGCGCGTCGAGCTGGACAACCACTTCCGAGAGGTGAACCACCGCGCGTGTCTGAGTGTGCTGGACAACTTCCGAGACGAGGACTTTGCGCTGTTGGAGCCCTGTCGCGCGTGAGCCTTTAGCGTCCCAAGATGCTGGGCCAGGTCGTGCGTGATATGTATTGAAGAACAGACAGCAGATGAGAAGCATCAAGACCCTTGGTGCTGTGTTGCAGAGATTGCAGGCGTGTTGCTTGCTTGGCAAACGCTTGTGTGAGTCTCTTGCTCGCAGAAAAAGAACTCACGAAACGTGTGGGGTCGTTTGCAGCAGGTACCGCCGTCTTCATTTGATCATTTGGAGATCACAGCTCCTACTGGACCTGGTTTCGGACAAAAGCGAGGTAACTGTTGTACGAAGCTATGAGTCGAGCAACTCGAGACGCGTTATTTCGACTTGCAAGACGCCGAATCGTGTGCTCCATTGAGGATGATCGCGCCAGTATCCTCTGAACCCTGTCATTCGATCTCACTTCACTACGTGTGCTTGGTGCCTTCTGCGAAGCCAATACTTGGCGTTCTTGTTGCTGCGTGTCCGTCGATAGGGACTGGTCACGATCCCAGTGACTGCAGTGCTTGTCGGAGAACCGACGGCGATATTTGCACCGACGGCCCTGTGATCGGGCCACTTGCCGTATTTGCAGCAAGTCGACGGGAACCCATTGCGTTGTCCAGAATGTTCTTTGCAGCCGCCGAACTTATGACTGCAAAAGCATTTGGGCATTCGTGGAGATCGCGAACGAGCTCGCAGAACGCACAACGCGAGCATGCCCTGTTGTGCGAGTATTCGAAGTTGCTGTCTCAAAAGAGACCGGTGGCAACAGAGGGGCCCACTGCTACCACTTTGTCGTCTTCGAGTTTAATGTCGCCTGCCTTCTCCGGGTCGATGGCTTATGTCTATCGCACTCGACGCGGACAAATTGCTAGAGCTGGGGATGCGATCGGAACCACGACCGTCTGTATCAAGTTGCTTCGCTCCTGCGTCAGCGTGGAGCTGATCTAGTTTTTACGCAGTGCTGGGAAAAACGGCGAGGCCCCCATATCTCCGACGGTCGGTGCAAACTAGTTCACGTATGCATGTACGTACGGGTATCCTTGTCCGGCATGCTAGTGCATGGCAAGCATCGCCGAACCAGCACTCTTGAACTTCAAAGTGAATTCTGAACTTTCTAGAAATGCTTGTTTTATCGCTAAATATTGGAGAAATCGCCTAAAAACTACCGGTATATTTATCAGCAGGCGTGAAACCTGTCTCAGAATCAGTTGACTCTCAGTTGAAGCCTATTGGCCATTCTTTTTCATCCCGAAAAAGCATTGGACAATACTAGCGAGGGGTAGGTGCCTTCTTCCTCAGACCAGATCTTCCTTTTGTATCGGGCATTTTGCGGCCTTCCTGCACGTCCACAGTCCGAGAAGAGCCCCGAGAAGCGCGCTTCTGTTTGAGAGCGACCCCCTTCACGCCCTTCACGTGCGCGTCGGCGAGCGAGCGAGCGAGCGAACGAGCGGCTCGACAGGCCCAAGACACCGAGAGAGCAATGGCGCGCTCCATCCCGAAGCCGAACCCGATCCTGGACACGCTCCTGGTGAGCCTGCTCGTGTGCGAGCTGGGCGTGATCGCGCACACGCTCTGGGACGACCAGCAGATGCTGGGCATCCTCGTGGCGCTCTTCTTCGTGGTGGCGCTGGCCGTCAAGGCCACCAAGGTTTCCTTCGCCGTGGGCGGCGGTTGGTTCTCGCGCACCTTCTTGCAGCACCTGGGCGACCCGCTCAAGAAGTCCGTGACCATGAAGAAGTGGTGCGACCAGTCGTGGCAGCTCGTCATCCACGTTTCGATGACGCTCTTCGAGCTCTACGTGCTGCGCGACGAGAAGTGGTGGCAAGACACGACCACGCGTATGTCTCCCTCTGCGTTGCTGCTCTGGGCAGTGACGCTCTGTCGGGCTTTGCATGGAAAGGGGGAGGTATATATCTGACGCTGCTTGCTGGCTTGTGTGCGGATGGTCTAGTGTGGAACCAGGGCACGGACACGGGCGTCTTCCCCACGCAAAAGTTCACCACGAAGTTGCTCTACATGACGCAGCTGGTAAGCTACGGGGATCGCGTGGATTGCACTTTGCTCGGGAGGTTTTAGTCACGGCTGTGCTCATGCTAACGTCCTGTTGGTGGCATCTCGCGTGCGTGTACGTGCATCAGGCTATTTGGATCTACACGGCCTTCTCGTGCAAGTTCCTGGAGGAGGTGCGCAAGGACTACCTGGTGATGATGACGCACCACGTGGTGACCATCGCGCTGGTGACGTGGTCCTACGCCGTGGGCTTCCTCCCTGTGGGCGTCGTGGTGCTCATCCTGCACGATCTGACGGACATCCCGCTGGACATGCTCAAGATGGCCAACTACCTCAAGATGGAGGGCGCGCCGGGGTTGTTTGCGAGCGAGATCATGTTCGCCATCACGATGGTCAACTGGGTCTACTTCCGCATCTACCTCTACCCGACCAAGATCCTGTACACGACCATGGTGCAGAACCGCGAGGCCAGCATGACCATGGCCGACGCGCACGACTTCTCGCAGCTCTTCCCGTACCCGGGCCCGCCGTCCTGGCTGCTCTTCAACCTGCTGCTCTCGGCGCTCTACTGTCTACACATTTGGTGGGGCTTGCTGCTGCTGCGCGTCCTCGTTGGCGTCGTCACCAAGGGCACGCACGAGTCGGGCAAGGAGCAGTATGAAGGCACGTCCGACTCGGACAACGAGAACCTGAAGGACGACTAGAGAGCGCGAGCACGGCCGTGCTAGGGGGTCGTGGCTGCCGCTCTAAGGGACACGCGCCGTTGGGGCACGAAGCGCTGTGGGGGCGGACAGCACGGCCGTGAAGTGAAGTGCTGGCATGCAGAGGGGAGAGCAGAGGAGGAAGACGAAGGTTGCATCTTTCCAACATGGCTTCAGTTCGCACCTGTTCAGCGGGAGTACCCCCAGTGTATCCATTCCGCGTAGCCTTGTAACCCCCGCGAGGCCCGATTTTGGCCTCCGATGATCGCTTTCCACAGGTTTTGATTTTGGCGCGCTCGGATTGCTCTTCCGCTGACAACCTAAAGCAG
Source organism: Halophytophthora polymorphica (assembly GCA_023338205.1). Lineage (NCBI taxonomy): Eukaryota > Oomycota > Peronosporomycetes > Peronosporales > Peronosporaceae > Halophytophthora > Halophytophthora polymorphica. The sequence goes on along the minus strand of JAADYJ010000056.1, from coordinate 427 downwards.
AGACAGCAAGCAACGAGCAAGTTGAGATGATGGAGGCGCTGGCGGAGGAGGCTGTCACAGCGGCGGAGGCAGCGGCGGCTATGCCCACGGAAGATGAGGTGGTGGCAGCGCTGCGCGAGATGCTGCCGAGTATGGACACGTCCACGGTGACCATCGGGGCGCTCGTGCAGCTTCTGGCGCAGCGTTTCGGCGTGGGAGCGAACGAGTTCAAGGCCCACTGGAAGCCGAGGCTCAAGGAGATCGTACCAGACCTGCTGGAAGAGTGCGAAGGAGGCGCTCAGGAAGAGGAGGAAGAGGATGTGGTACCTCCGCGTGCGAACAGGAAGCGCGCCGCTAGCAAACGCAACACCATCTCGGACGAGAGCGATGAAGGCGAGGAGAGCGAGGCGGACGCAGAAAGTGAAGAGGAGGAGGAGAAGGGCGTAGC